>VZTJ01002320.1:1362872-1442606 GCA_013397795.1 Orthonyx spaldingii | reverse complement strand
AGAAAGAGAGAAAGAAAGAAAGAAAGAAAGAAAGAAAGAAAGAAAGAAAGAAAGAAAGAAAGAAAGAAAGAAAGAAAGAAAGAAAGAAAGAAAGAAAGAAAGAAAGAAAGAAAGAAAGAAAGAAAGAAAGAAAGAAAGAAAGAAAGAAAGAAAATATTATGATAGCAGTTCAGACTTTCAGGCAACATAATAGTTCTATTTCAGACTAGGAATACAGTTTTATCCTGCAACTGTAAAGCAACCAAAGAAAACAAAATCACTTTAGCAAGTCACTAGGACTACAAGATTAAGATATTCCAAAAGCAAAGATGTTATTTTTTATGTTCTTTAGGTTTTCTCTTCACTGTCAATACAATCTGCAACATCTCGCTTCAAAGAAAGTTCAAAGGGAGCAACAGCCTGGTCTGCAGTGCAACAAGCCTTGCTGCTACAAGCCTAGAAGCACCTTCTCCTGGAGGAACTATGTGGCCATCCCTGTAACTCCAGGACAGGATACCCAAGACCAGCAGGAAATGCTGAGGCCAACCACCAGCAGCTGCTTGCCAGGAAATCCAGGACTGCCACAGCTGCTTGCTTAAACCTCACTATATAATTAACGGGCTAAAGTTGTTAAATGATTGAAATGTTCAGCTCTTTGGAATCACTGACCTGAAGTGTATTTCCAATAAATTCCTATATTGGCCTGTTCCACAAGATGTTCTACGACCTGCAGCTTTGCCTATTAGGCTGACAAATTATTTAGAGCTTAGCTAAGGCAAATGAGGGAGGCTCTGAGTTAGGAAAGGTTTCAAATGGAAGAAAGTCTCCCGGGATCATAACTGAGCCTTTCTGCGCTCTTGAAACTAAAACACAATCCCAGGAATAAAAGCAATGCCAGAGGCAGACAACAGGAAAGAGAGAAGCTCAAGGTCAACAGATTTTCTTTTGCTTTGAGAGAATTAGAGCACAGAAAGCAAAGGAAAAAAACTCCCTTAGTTTATAAATTCTAAAGGAAAATATTGGGCTCAAAGGACAAAAGCAATCACATGTTGAAAGGAAATTAAAAACATAGATTCCCAAGAGGCAAAATAAACAAATCACATCCACTGCCAATGGGAAAATAAATTTTGGAAACAAGACCTCAACAGAAGATGGTGCCTACAGTGCCACTTGATGGCTTATTCTGGGAGTGCATTCAGAGGGAGCCATACCCACAAGGTGTCAACCATCCCTTGGGATTCTGACGTAGCTGAATATATCTGGAAACTTTGATAACTCAGGTGTAGAAGATAAAAGTTAAAAACTGCAGAAGTACCTTGTATTAGGGAACTTTTCAGCTTCAGAGTTCTTTATTTTAAAGTGTTAAAATGTGCTTGGGGAATTTTTGCTTGTTTGATTTTGTGGTTTGGGTTTTTGTTGGCGTTTTTAAAAATCTTCATCTAAACAATAAACTGAGGGACTGTGAAAGCAATCCAATAGAACTTGGATGACCCTATATAGACGTAGCTGAATTGGCACCCTCATTTCCCCAAAAAAAGTCTCCTACCACATGAACTAACCAAATAAGAAGCAGCCATAGAAGTCCTCATGAACGACCTGTTAGAAGAGGATCTGGAAAAACACTCGGCCACAGCATTTTACAGAAAAGTAACTGAGGGATGTAAAACCGCAGCATTCATTCCCAGCTGTTTTCTTGCAATTTATACAGCTCTGTACTTGTGGCACAGACCATCCCCTCACTACAGTTAAATATTCATTCCCCTTTCAACTCTATAGTTGCCGAAATAAGTCAGTGTAAGAAAAGTCCAGCTCAGTCCCAGTTTATCCTGGTCTTGGACATGGGCTGCATGCATCACTTTATCAGATAACAAGAGCAAAAAAACCCCATCCACTAATCTTGCATATAAGAGACAACAGATGTGTAAAAATTCGGTTTTCATTTTTATGATTTCAAATGAGTTGCTGATAGGATTTGATCACGTAATATATGGCAATGTTACCTAAAAGTCAAAGAATAAGCTCAGTGGTATTACAGATGATCTCAGTCAAAGACTTGTGAGCTTAACTCCATGCACTACACATTGCCAAAAGGCTGACTTCTCAGCTGGAGGAGGCCAAAAGGTATATTGCAGCACAGTGACAGAGTAATCCCAAATGAAAGCAGCCTCAGAACTCTTGAATGACGTGCCAAATGTCCTTACTCAGATGCTACAGGTTAATTATCTGGCATCCCATGAAAATCTAAGGGTGAAACATAATTGGAATTGAGATATCTGCATTTAATAAGACAATTAGTTACAGTTGTATTTTGGAACAACTCTAATTAGAGTTAGAGCTAATGAAGTAGGAAAATGACAAGCAGAAAGCTATCAATCACACAATAAACATGAACATAAACAATAATGAAAATGCTTCTCTTGTTAGTTTTAAATGTACTTTTAATTTAAGTCAATTAATGTCTCATGGGTATCAGTGTGTCTGTAGTTATGGAAACCTATTTTAATGACAAGCATTTTATCTATTGTGTTGAATATTAGATCTTACTATAATTAATTTCTAACTGTTTAGGACAAATAGGAAGGAACTGTGAATTCTGAACACATACAGCCTCTAAGGACATCCATTTGGTGACATTTTCAAAACTCACACTTGCTGTTGTTTCAGTCCACTCTACAGCCCCAAACCACTTCTGCCACAACAGGAATTTCCCATTTTATCTACCACTAGTACAGGCATAAAAATCCTTTCAAAAGCATCTTATCCAATCTGTTGGCACCAGGAAGAAGGACCTGGCCAGCTTTAGATGCTACTACGTATGCAGAGGTGGGAGAAGGGAAGACATCCTCATCCTCAGCACATCCCCATGTGATGTCAGTGTACCCTATTTCCACTGGGAGTCTGGGGAAACACTTGGACACTGGTGGGGGCAGCTGAGACTTGTGTTCCCTTCTGTCAACCCTGTGCTGGAGGCAGTGATCTTGAACAGGCTTGAGGAGCAGAACACTTTTCTTTAAGAATCAAGTCCAATTGGCTTTTCTTTGCAACAGGAAAGGTTTAATGAGTTGTTCAACCACAAGCAACATTTTAACACTTTTTTTTGCTCGATACCTCCATGAAGATATACAGACAGTATTTTGACCTAAACAATACCAGTTTCAGTTTGCTGTAACTCAGTTAGGAATTGATGCATTTTCAACTAAACAGAAATCCGCGGAGACTTTAAAATTTCAATCCAAGTCAATTAAACCAATGAATTCAAATGTTGCAACTTTCTTAGGAAGATACAATAAAATACTATCTGTGGGAATCTGAGACCTTCTACTAATGAATAAAGTGATTGGGTAAGAGAAAGGAGCAACTGGAAATGGAAAGTGAATGACCATTAATGTTCCAATTACACTGAACTCCTGTAAATGATGCTGAAGATATTATCCACTTTTAATCTTGAGTATTAATAAACAAAATGGGTATTTTACAAAAATAATTGCAAATTGTTGCCTATGTTGGAAGGCTTTTGCTGGTTCTTTGGGGATTTTTTTGTACAATAGCACAGCATGATTTTGGCCCTTGCAAAAAAACCCCCTCAACTTCCACAACTGAGGATGCCATATTTTTTAAATAGTAAGTTGCTCACATCAAATATTTATCATTTGAAATAAGAAGCATTGTATAATGACAAAAACGCTGTGAATTCTATTTCAATGCAATGACTCTTTATGTAGCATTACCTAAAAGCAGAAGGGTAAATAATTAAATCAGCACATTTGTTGGTGCAACCGTGTGCATCAAATAAAGTTCCTGTTCCAAAAGAAATATTCTGCTCTACTTTTTCAAGGAATTAACACTCTTATGATAAGAGCAGAAGAGTAAGTTACAAGTATTCAACATCGACTGCTTGGTATCAACCACAATGGAAAATAAAAGTCCCACAACAATATTTCCTGAGGCGCTGAGAATTTTTTTTTAATTCCTATTTTGCCTGTTCCACCAGTTAATCTAGTTTCACCCAAAAGAGCAATCCAAGTGGGTTTCAAAAACATGCCCTTAACTATAAGCGCACACATTCAAGTACACGAAAAGTTTCACTTTTATAGTTCTACATTTTTCAATTTTAATGCAGATATTTTCAGTCTCTTTTGGATATAAATAAATCAGGTATGTATAATTAAGTTTTTCAAATTTAAAAAAAGACAAGACATACATTTCATAAGAGAAGCCTAGTGTCTCATCTAAATTATTTAATCATATAACTCATTCAGTAGAGTTAATTTGTTGGCTGGATACTAAGAAAGGGTTTTATTCCATCAATTTACTCTTGAAAGACACAGACTTAAAATCTTAGGTAATATTTGCATGGCCATGTGAGGTCAAATATACTTCAAATTGCCCAGAGAAAACAGTTCATGTGATGCCATGAAACTCATTATAATATGGAGCTTACAATATATTCAAAATATGCTCTTATAACCTTGCATTCCCCCATTACAAAACTGCTCACAGACAGAATAAGGTTAGTTAAGTGACACATCATGTCTGTTTCCAGGGGAAGAATTATGTGCAGAGCTGGTGTGCACAGCTAGGTTAGAGCAAAACCAGTGATCACTAAGTTTCTTCATTCAGATGTGAGAATTTAATCTCTCAGGAGAAAATACTGAATGCCACACAGATTACAGCAGAATTTATATTCTTTTCAAACTGATTGCTTAAGTGACAGATGGAAGAAAAAGTAAATTAACTACATATCCTTGACAAGAAAATAAATGTTGAATACTAACTGCTACTAACTCGTAGCAGAGAAAAAAATCCAACAAATTAATGGTACAAACTGTTACACACATTATATTGGCTGCCTGAGCAGACTAAGGTCTTCTTTTGAAAGCTAAGTAAAGAAGAATAAATGAACTTGAGTGCATTCTACTTGAAGGATGCATATTATCATTTTGACATTGGTCCTCATGCAATTAAGCTCAAGAAGGTATTTGTAAAATCTCTAATGGAACACTGAAGGTATTGGGAGTAAACACCATTCCTTGATCCTGCAGCCAGAGTCACCCATGCAAAGAAAATTTCTGTCTCTCTGTCCAAGCTTTCATAATTTGATCTCAGTTCATGTAATTCATTTTCCACATCCAGTTCTAACCAATATAAGGGCATCTTGAGTCACTAAATATTTTGTTGGGGTTTTTTATTTGGTTTTAGGGTTTTTTTTTAAACTGATTAAGACTAAAATGAAATTCTTAAAATTTGCTGGCAAAGATGACAGAAGGTGAACTCCAGTGGAGATTCAGGTAGATTTCTTAAATGTGTTTAACTTTGCAAAGGTAATTTTTCCCTGTGGCTGGCTCACTAAAACTGTGAAAAGTTTCTTCTGCTATAATCTTTGGTTCTTCAGAGATATAAACTCAAGAGCTCTACAGCACAAACTTAGAGCTCTTTCCCTGAACAGAAGTCTGAAACATCAACTGATGTAAAACCAGCAGAAATGCTACAGGGAAAAAAAAAGTCACAAAATCTGTAAGAAAAAACCAGCATCCCCTCATCCCCAACAGTAACCCAAACCACACAAGTCAGTATAGCAGAGAAGAAAAATGTCTGGTTTAATTTATGTACTGAGGAGCTTAGCATGCACAAGACATGTCAGAAATGCATGTATGTATATTCAATTAAACAGGTGCTCACCTCTCCCACAACTTCAATGATGTCGCCAACTTTTAATTCCAATTCATCTTCATTTTGAGGCATATAACTGAAAGCCACCTGACATCTCCTTCTTCTGTTTCTCTCTCCTGAGGGAAATGAAGGAAATAGGGAAATCATAAAATGAAAATAAAATCTCCAAGCCAGGGGAAATGATTAAAGATGAAATATTATTCTTTGAGCACTGTTATCAGAATCTGAATGCTTGCAATACTTAATTTATCTGCCTAGATTTAACTTACAAAAAGAGCCAAAATTTAACTAATTGGGCTTCCTAATGGCAGGATGGACAAACTTCACCCAAAGGATCTTTCCATGTGTACTGACTACAATTTCTCTTCTAGGCTAATGCTCTATACACATGGTGTAGGCAAATCCAGAAATGGGGGAGGGATGGAAAAGGTATCCAAAGCTTGTAAGGAAATAAGCTCTCAGCTGTATCTTTTTGTCCACAATCCTTTCACAGGTGTAAAAATAACTCATTAACCATTTTTAATACTTTTTTTCACAGAATCATGGAATTGTTTAGGCTGGAAAAGACCTTTAAGACTGTTTAGTTCAACTGTTAACACAGCACTGCCAAGTCCATAAACCACACCACTAAACCAGATCCCTAAATTCCATATCTACGTGTCTTTTAAATAGCTCCAGGAATGGTGACTACACCACTTCCCTGGGCAACCTGCTCCAATGCTTGACAACACCTTCTGTGAAGACATTTTTCCCAATATCCAATCTAAATGTCCCTTGGTACAACTTGAGGTCACTTCCTCTCACCCTGTCACTTGTCACGTGGGAGAAAAGACCAATCCCTACCTCTCTACAAACACCTTTCAGGTGATTGTAGAGGGTGTTAAAATCCCCCCTCAGACTCATTTTCTCCAGGCTAATCAATCCAGCTCCCTCAGCCACTCCTCATTGGACTTGTGCTCCAGACCCTTTACCAGCTCTGCTGCCCTTCTCTAGACATGTTCCAGCACCTCAATGCCTTTCGTGCAGGGAAAGGCTCAGAGCAAGGTATTGATCTGCTGGCTCGTGTCTTCTTTCATTCTCATTCCCTGTGACTGGAAGAATAGAGAATGCATCCTGTGCTACTGATTCCTTAAGCAGTTGTCCCAAGGCCCTGAAGAATCAACCTCCTGATTGCCCTCAGACTTTTAGCTGCAACTTTATCACTGCCTACCTGAGAAATCAATAATGGACAATAATCTGAGGGCTGTACCAGGGTAGGAACCATTCTGTTCACAGCTTCAGCCCCAGCCCCACGGAGACTGCTGACATCCCAAAGAAGTGGGTCCTGTTGGCATATCAGGCCTTCTGTTCCCTTCAGAAGACAGGCTTCCACAACAGTGACCTGCCTTTTTTTTTTTCCTTTTTTTCTTATGGTAGAAGTTTGGACAGAGGGTGTATCATCACCTTGGTGACATTTCCATGTCAGATGAACCACTGTCCCCATTGTTCAGTTCCACTTGCAGAACCTCACACCAATTATGCCAGGACACCAGGGAGGTGGGGTAGTGACAGAGATCCTCCTGCTGCACCAGGCAGGAACTCACATTTACACATGCAGATATATACGTGTGTGTGTATATGTGTGTACACACACGTATTTGTAAGATGCACTAATATTAGGTTAAAGAAAATAGAAGTAAAACCATTGCTGCTGGGTTTGTGAGGACAAGACAGGCTAATTTTGATAATCAACCAGACACTGGAAATGATGTTACCAGCAATCTTTCTCTTCTAGCTTGGATGTCCAGGCTGGGAATCCACAGCTTTGAGTGAGAGTAAGACGCCCTTACTTGACACTTCTGCCCTCAGTTTTTAAGACAGATAAGTGAAAATACTCTGTTCCAGAGGTTCATTTTCCAGACCTGCTGGCTTACATGTAATTATAGTCGTATGAGACAAGAGAACTTCCCTAAATTAGGTTGCTAAGATGGCTGCTTAGCCTCTGTTAGCTGAAGTACCACTTGCTGATATGAATGATGACTGTGTTGGAATATGGCACAGGAGCAGAAGGAAGGAAGAGAGAATTTATTCAAAACACATGATTCCCTGACTATTCTCTCTTCTCTAGAAGGCGTGCATTGTATAAACCATGCTATTTCATATAATTTATATACATGTATCCACACAAACATATAGAGACAGGAACTCTACACAAGTAAATGCACTTTCTCTTATGCTATTTCTCTTAACTGTTAAACATGCTCAATATACTTCAAAATTGTAAGTGTAAACACTTTCCAAGTATGGTCTTAATCTGAAATTAAATTACAATAAATAGATTTTATGGTGAGTCTATTTTTTGTTCTGCAACATTTCTTGATAATCCCTCTCTAGAATGAATAGTGATAAAAAGTTACATTTTCTTTTCTAATATATTAATTGAAACTAAAGAAAGATGCTAGAAAGGTGCAGTGATTTAGAGATATGGATCTGATTCCTCACAGAAAGTAATCCACCGATTTTAGTTTTCTGACAATATTTTTCACAGCCACTGCAATCCTGCATGAGTGGCAGCTTTTTGAATGTTAAAATTAATACCTTACTGCAGTGTAACCAAACTCACTCAAATTGGCTCTTGTTTCCACCTACAGATGCCTGCTCATTCTTCACCATCCAAACTAAAATGGTCCTAAACTGACAACTTTACACAACTGTGTTCCAAATAACTTAAATGTAATAAATACCTTCTATAATGAGTGCTTCTTTCATTGTGCAAGAGAGGCTGGCTATTTTCCCTAAAAATAGCATTCCCACTATGATTTGTAACATCAAGTAGCAACTGATGTGCTGATGTTGCCTGATGTGATAGATGGCAGTTGTCATCCTATTTAATAATAAATATCATGTGACTCTTTGGAGAATATTTTTGAGAGTAAGAAATAAACACAATTCTGGATGTTAACAATACAACTGTCTGAATCCTTCCCCCTCCCAATCCATAAAGTTATTTTATTACTGTACAGAAAATCTAGTGGAAGTCTGCATTTATCTATGTTAGTCTCATGGTTGCCTTAATGCTCTCCCTCTCCTTCCAAATCTTTGTCTAAACAAATACCTAAGTGAGGGGTAGCAACCCAGCAAGAAACACAGATTCTATGTACCAATTAGTTGTTCTCTCTAATCTAATGCAAGGCAACAGTGAATACCATCAGTGAATACCTTTGGTTTGAAGGAGAAGGTGCTAATGGTCCCTATGTGCATGCTAATGCTTGGTGCACTTGAGAAGAACATGAGTTGTGTGAAGAGCTCTACAGCCCTTTTTCTACTAGTGTGGCTGGAACAGACTTTAAAAGGTCTAAAAGTAGGTCAAATGGAAAAAGAAATTAACTTGTATTTAGAAGTGTGAAACAAATAGGCAAACAAACAAATAAATGTTTGAGGGCACAGATCTAATTTGTTTCAAAGTGGTGTTTGATCATATCCTTAAAATGGTGTTGTTGCCTCTGACAGGAGGAGACCATAAAGGGGTTTCCTCCAGCTGTAAACATGCAAGAGAGAGCATCATTTCCATACATTTAAATGCTTCTATGGCATTAGCAACAAAGACCAAAAAAAAAACCGGCAATAACAACACATTGGCATTCAGTGCTTAACTTTGTAAGGGGCATCAAAAGCTCAGGCAGTGCTACACAAAAAAATCACACTGGCACTTACATGCTGCCATCAGACCCAGGAAAGGTCACAAACTGACAGCTCATGATTAGATGAAAAGCACAGCAGCAGCAGCAGCAACATAGATAGGAAGTACACTATTTCAAAGTTAACGGAAATTTTCAAATTCAAACTACCTTTTTAAAAAAAACTTACAACCTCTGTCATGACAGAGATGTTTATATAAACATGTGCATGTGTGAGTGGGTTATATGGTGGTTTCTGCAGTCTACTTTCTACTGATGCCAATGTTGTTGTAGCCTATCCTGTCAGTCTATTAGGACGAAAACGACAAGGTGAAGAAATTTCCTGTCTTCTATTTCAGATTTTCCTGCACATGGCATCATCTGCCCATCAGTCTCAGTTTGACTTTTGATTCTTCCAGGTTCCAAAGCTATATTGGTAACTGGGGGGAACTGGTTCAGTGCAGTGTCTCCTGGCTAGACAAGCTGGGCTGTGATATGATTCAGCTAGAAACCAGTTCTAAATTTAATGTGCAAAAAGACAAAAGGCAACTATTGCATAACTAAAGATGACTTGTACACAAATAGGGGGCATGTTAATGATTTTAATGATACAGCTGCTTTGAATAGGCAGCCTAGATGATTACTGTATCACTGTTTTGCTTTCAGAAATCATTGAACTGCTGTCTTGGCTTAAGACAATTTAAAGGGGAACACTCTAAAATTAGTTCTCTCCCTTTGTTTTAACCAATCCCTTTCCACCAATAAGGAGAAACAAAATACGAGTTATCCATGACAACTGTGTGTATCAAAATGCACATGTTAAAAAAAACCATAACTGCAAATTTCATTCCAAACGGTAGATGCTTGTGAGAAAATTACCTAATTAAGAGCAAACAGCATTAAAAATGCTAACTTTCTTAATTGCTTCAAGTACTGAAGATGGTGTGATAAGACTTCAGATAAAGTCTTAGTCATACTAAATTCTAATGTGGATTCTGTCACTACCTTCTACAATACAAGGACTCCATCCTCTTATACCCACCCACTAGTAAAAATACAATTCTGATTTTAAAAGGCACTATTAAGTTCCAATTTCCTTCTTTTCCTGAAGGGCTTTGGCAGTGTAATCCTGACCTGGGATTTGACACGTCAATTCCAACTCTCTCATCACCCACATGCTGTTAAGAGGTGAATGGCTTTGGATAGATGACAAAAAAACCCTGCTGAGATCTCTTCACCATCTCAGAAAACAGAAGTAAGCTGGATGGGAATATTGGGTGGGGAAATATATATTGGGCATGAGTGTGTGTTTGTGGGAGGGGGTTGTTTAGTTTGCGTTTTTTGGTCTGGTTTGAATTTGTGGCATTACTATACCACAGGAGAGAAAGATAAACTGAAGGAGGTGAGGGGAGGTGGAATGTCTGAGCTGCTTCCAGTACTCCCTCAAACATCTTATGCAAAGCTGCTGTGTTTTTCTACAGGCAGATGAACTGGGAATTGCCCTGCTTTGACATGTGCAGCTAAATCACAGAGACTGCAGAACTCCATTAAGCACAATTAACGCACAATGCAGAATGGCATCACTGCTAGTAATGTATTACTCTGAGTGTGTTAATGTTCTGCTGTTACCCAGGAGTGTTTTCTCTTGCTAGACTCCACAGCAACACTTCCAAGTTTCAGCCATCTGGCTGCTGCTCTGAATTTTATGGCCAAGATTTGTCTGTGAGGAACCTGAAAGCCTGGAAGACACCTTTTTTTTAACACCATCTCATTTTAACACATATGCACTGTCAGAACAACAGCAAGCCTCATTGTTCAATTAATTTATTCTTTTGTTAAAAACATGCAGCAGTAGTCAGGCCTTTGATTGGGTATGAGTCTTTTGCATAACAGCAGTAATTAACTGAAGCAACTTACAGCAATAACATAGTACCAGTGGTCAAAAGCTTTTAGGAGAAAATCATAAATTAACTAGAAGTTAATTCTATGCCACAGCTGGAGCCAGACTTGTGCATGTGACAGACAGAACTGCAATACTAGTGAGGCTGAGATCATCACTTAAGCCTAACCCAAAGCAGAAGGAGACATTAGATAAATAACTGTAAATAAACGCAAAAGACACTTCCATGGTTTAACCGTACACTGCCAAAATTTTTTTCTTCCTGAATCTGAAAGTTTTAAAATGCACATAAATGAAGTAGAAACTTCATCAAGAGTGCAGTTAAATCATCACCAGCAAATTAGACAAAGCAACTCTGAATTCTAGCAGGAACCCTAGGACTTGGCATACAGGCTACATACTTTGTAATCTGTGTTCTAGAAAGAAAGTGTAAAATACAGTATTAAACTACATATTAAACTCAATCACATGCAGAACTGAAAATGTGTATGTTCATCAAATCTACTAGTTCTAGTACTTGTATCTCTTAAACTTCATCATGTAAATCATTATTTTGGATTAGCATTACTGAATAAACACTCCATCACAAGATAAGAATTGGAATTTGGTGACAGGATTTCAAACAGGCTTTTCAAACTGTGCTTTGCAGTTACAGAGTCCTGGTAAATATTGAACAAGCACACTCAGCTTCCCACCTGTTTCCAGAAATGTAAAAATATTTCGCAGCAGCAAGGGGTGCTTTTACAGCAGCCAACAGCTTTTCCCAAATTGCACATTCTCTTGCCTGTTCTCAACAATAACAACTTGTTGCTCTCATCTACTGCCTTTCACAAGCAGTTCATTCCAAGGAGTCAATGTTTCTGTCCTTATTGCATTGCTGGGCAAGCCAAGATGTATTTCGACACAGTGGCTTCCCTGGTCCTCTGTAACTTTGGGACTTTGCTACTGCCACATGCACTAGTCCCACTGCCTGGCACTGGTGTTTCCCACTGTCCCTTGTGTAATCAGCACCTGTGGACATGAGGGAACCCATTATCCAACACAAGGTCTTGCACTTGTCTCTACATTTGGTTTCTTTTCTCATATTCAGAAGAAGACTTGCAAGGATACAACACAGAAAAGGTTTGCTACACTGGTTAGCATAAAGTTCATATGAAATGGCTGTATAAGGAGCTTTAAGAAATACTGCAGACTAGATACCTGCAGCAATTAGCTTTTCTGAAGAACAAGAAGGAATATACAAACCTGAAATATTCCTTCTTGGATGACAGACCAAGTTTAAAAATGTAAGAACAGAAACCCAACAAGATTTGCAAATGGCCCAAACAGGCCTTGTCTCTTTCCATTCTCATTGCATGTATTTCATGTTATCATGGGACAATCCTAAAAATATTATCCCCTTAGCTAAGTTTTGAGATAGTGGCCAACTACTTGGGCCTTTGATGCTTTTTTTTTTTTATTGATCTCTAGAGAAAACATATGAATAAACCAAAACCAAACATGAGTTCCTGTTACATCTTTGCCCACTTCTTGTATGTTCCAGTCCGTAATTCACACAGCTTAAACTGCCTATGCACAACGGCACTTCAAACATACAGTAAATGTAATAAAATAGCTCTAATGTGCAAAACCACTATGCATATTCAGTTTTTGTTATGTTCTCCTCACTCTGACAAAGGCACTTAGATTAAATCACATGTATTCCTACATAGTAATCTCCAAAAGTATGAACTTTATACTACCAGCTTGCTGTCTTGAAGCTGACTTCTGGCCAATTTAACTAATGAACAAAATTCACAAACAGCTTTAAAAAGTATGACTTTTTCTTGAAGACTGCTAACAACTGTGCTACTTCACTTTTAGATACCAGAGTACCCATGCTTTTCGACAGGTTTTCAATCATTGTAATGACATTACATTGCAGGTCTTACTCTGACCTCTGGTACATCAGTTTCAAATAAGCCTCTCTTAGCAGGGGAAAAAACCCACCATTGTCAACATCTTATTTTCACTCCAACAGACTAAAACATACATTAAACAAACGCTTCAATATATGCTGAAAAGATGCAAAAAATACAGCAACCAGTTTTCTGCTTGCTGCACTCATGAGAGCTATTACAAAACGAACACATGCAATAAATCAACAACACTTAACAAAAACCAAAACACTTTTTCATACTTGGCACTTAGGACATCAGTCAGATTTTTAATCTAGATTCATGTTTTCCTCTAGAATATCTGTACAATCTGTTCATTTTGCCATTAAGGGCAACAAAATTAAACAAAAATTACTAACACATCCACAAACAGCAGACACATCACTTTCCAGTTCAGCAGTGCTCCTAAAGCCTAGGAAACTACATTAAATTTGCCTTGATACACAAGCCCAGGCAAATCCTAAATTCTGGAAAGCTAACACTAGGAAGCGAGGAGATGCCCTGGTAAACTGGGAAAATGACTCACCCAGTCTGGTGCTAAGGGTCTCATTCTGCAACACATCCACCGAGACGAGCAGTCACTTGGGCAGGAGCACTCAGGCATGTGTCTCCCATGGCAATTAAGCCATGACATTTCAAAACCTTGTGGAGAACAGAGCTTTGGCAGGACTCCTCACTGGGCTGCTGACACGCTCCAGCTCAGCGTGTGGGGTTACACAACTACCTGTCCTTCAGCTTTGCTAAGAGGAAAAAGCCCCAGGAGGAGCCCTCAATTGCACTCCTCGTGTTAAAATTTGTTATTATTTCTCAGCTACCATCATGAAAATGCTATAACCCAAAATAACCTGCCGTCCTAAAGGGCCCATTATGCTGTGCTTTAGTATTTGAGAGTTGCACAAGACTGCAGGAATACATGTTCAGAACAGCAATAAATAAATACGATAAATTGAAATAAATAAATTATTCTTGCTGCTGCTGGCCCTCTACCACCCCAGGCACCATTAGCTCTATGATGGCTGAGCAGAAGATAGGTTTCCTGAAAGGTATCTTGGTACTGAACTTGAAAATTAGCATTCTTTGTCCCATAACTTCAGAAATTAACATTGGCACAGTACCCACACAGGATAATTCCCTCCACAAATGAAGGACAAATATTTCTGTATCAGGCAGATCAGATGTGTATCATTATCCTCCAAAACTGAGCAACAAATGGGAAAAAAGAAACAAACTAAAAGGCTGTTTCACCTTTGGCAAGTCACCAGCCTACATATACAGTGCAAGGGGACAAAAAGTCACCTCAGGCAAGGCTGGAGAAAAAGGGGAGGCAGCATTCTGCAATACCTGCATCTAGCCAGCTCTGCAGCATCTTTAGTTTTTTGGTCATGAGAAACTCTGAATGCCACAGAAATTTTCCCATATATTTTTAGTTGTTCTCCTCAGTTAAACAAGTCTCTGTGGCATTTGTAGGCATTCATTTGTACTAAACTAATGAAATATTAAGAGTGATGGCTCATGGTAAGAAGGCTGCCAGCAATTTAGTTTTTTAATATAGTGTCGTTTTCAAAAGATGCCACACACAAATCATGTTCTTCTGGTCTTCTTCCTTTTACTCTTTTCAAAAGATTTTAACACCTTCAAAAAGCTGCAATTTATCAAGAGGGTGTTCAATCAAAAATGCCAAAAGGTATAATGTTCAATTCCATCATTACTGCATTGTAGCTTTAGTTCTCATGGAAAGCTTCTACCTCAAAATTCTCTGCTGCTGAGCACATTGAGAGGTTTATAGCCCTGAGTGTAAGGGATTTGCCTGACTGCAATCATTAATGCTAAACCAACATGTATCCAGCATAAACGGAAAACCAAAACCATGGAGCATCTTACAACCTCAAGAAAAGGCACTGGTCCAAAGTGGCCCAATATTGGGCCCAATGTGCTCAACTCGAACACTTTTTCACAACTATACAATACCTTACTTGCCCAGTTCTTTCCTCATTGCTTCCTTAATTATTCTGTTTCCCTGTCTGAACAAAAAAACCCCTTAAAGCTTGCAGGGATGCATTTTTGTCTTTACAACAATGAAATAAAGCAATTTAGAGCAACAAGGATGCTTGGATGTGTTTTGCAGATACAACCTATTTATGAGGGCAGAAAATCATGGGGGTGAGTTTGAGCAATACATGTATCAATCACACTGCTTAAAAATGTCAGTACAAGAAAACATTCTGCTGTAACAACTTCTCCATAACTAAAAGCAATCACTATTAAAGTATGAAAAAATACATGCACACAATTTTTAAAATATACTCCTAGTGTTTTATTACCCACAAGTTTTACAATTACTACATATTTTTCCAGTAACATATTTCCTGTTATGTATTAATATTATTCAATATACGATTAAGACAGCAGGATAACACAGTCATAGGTTTAACCTTATTTTCCAGCTGTGTATATGGTCACAGATGTGCATAATCAGCCTACAATTCTATTCCATCACTTTGAAAGAACGTACAAAAATGCTTTTCATTTAAGCACTATGCACACGTAAGCTTTTCTAAAAACCTTGCTGCCATCTCAGCCCATTCATGACTTTATAAAGGCTTTCATATTTATTACACAAAATGCAATAGTCAGACTTTACAATTGCTCCATCAGTCACCGGAAGCACTGCTATATCTCAATATGGTGTTCAGTCTTGTCTAGTGGCCCAAGTACACACTCCAGTGACACCACACCTCCCTTCAGATGTTGACGCTACAGTATCAGAAACAGCCTTACTCAAGAGAGCTTCTTGACATAAAGGGAAACAGGAAAGCCCCTGACCACAAAAGCAATTGAAATATGATATGCTAACAGGTAAGACAGCAGTCAATGACGCCCACAGTACTACACGATCAACACTTTTTACAGTCCTTTTACCATGTGCTGTTCCTCACTACTTCAGGTACAAATATCCACTACAATCTTGCTTTAAAAAGAGGAAAGAACAATCAGTTTTTTGTGATTCATCTGTGGTGCTGCTTGGAGAAGGGGAACAGGTGAAGTGTGCAGCTTGCATTGGCAGCCCTTGAATGATCAAGGAATTTCAAGTGACTTTTCCCAGCCACCTCCGGGTCATGCCTTGCACTCGGCCGCATTCCCACAGCACAGCTGCAGCCACAGACAACTTCCACTTCCAGGCTAATGCTCATATTTGTCCTCAGGGCTAGAATTATTTTGCATGTTATGAATAGCGGCAGCATGTTTGCTTGCAGAGCTACTATGAGCTACACCATATCCTGATACAATCATCTGTAAATATTAAGTCATCTACTAATATCATTCTAAATATCTCCCCAACAACCAGCACCTGGGAACTAATATGAACACTGGCTGTTCTCATAAGGGGTGTGCTGCTTACATTATTGAAATCCATCGAGTAAGAAAAGCCAGTAATATAGAGAACTTTATTTAAGTATCTAGCAACACCTAAGATGTAAAAATAACAAAAGCAAATCTATGACTCCCTATCTCAGACAAAATTTAAATCAGGCACCTCACAAAAGATACTTGATATCTTTATGCTGCAAGGAAAGATTGATGTAAATATTTGTAAAGCTTTGCGTAATTCACTATCTTTTGCCTTTGAAGACAGATAATGAAGCAAGCAAAAAATCTGATAACTTAGCTGCATCCAAGGTGATTCATACTTTTTTACGTACAGAAATCACCCCTTTAAGTAACTTATTACTTAACTTTTTTCTCTTTTTTTTGAGTAAATTGCATTTCTTTATCTGCTCATAGATCACTTACCTTATTTTATTATTTTGTAGTGTTCACAGATGTTCAGTATCTTACAACCCACTAAGAGAGATGAAACCTGCACTAAAACTGCAATTTAAACAACCTTTTGTAAAGAGAAAGAAAGCATTTATACTTTAAAAATAGTGCACTAAGGTAGGATGATGACTCTGTAGCAACAGGCTAAAGCAAACACAGCACTGTTCCATATCCTTTCCAACAGATGAAGTTTAACCCTGAGCTGGAATGACAGCAAATCTGATGACCATTTGGCCTTCAGTGTGAGGGTAAACATGCTCTTGCAAATCAATTTGCAATGGATATGTATGCATGTAAAAGACCTCTGAACTCCACACAGCTCAGTGAACAAAGCCAAATTTGTATGTGGAAACAGAGGAAGACAGAGTCCATCTAACTGCAGACCAACACTGCAGTACAGAACTTAGCACTTCATGGTGACACATTTGCTTGTAGACAGACACCGACTGACTATGCAAACACAGCCCCTCGGTACTTTTACAGTGCACAGTATTGGCAGCCACTTCAGAGCTGTCAGTCCTTCAGTTTTCACTTCAGTTAGAACAGAGATACACATGAATGATAAAATATTCACCAATGTATCTAGCCTTTTTCTTAGAGAGGGAGTATATCAATAACCCCTTTTGAGTCAGAATAATAACTTCACATCTTATTCTGTTTCTGGTACTTTAAATGCAGTGTGTTTCCAATGTAGAAACCCACAAAGAATACAGTCATGTTTGTTTTGGGTTGCAAAAATTTTGTTGTAACAAGTCTCAGTATTCTTAAAGTATTCTTTGACATCTTCAATACACACCTGGGTGGTGGAACTTCCCGATCCCTAAGGGGATTAGCATATTAAGGCAGGAATCCCACCTGTGAATAGTGACTGCAGAGAAATGGTCCCCTACTGAAGATGAAAACACACACTGTTCTGAATTAACCTTGAAAGATTTCATATCACTAAAGAAGACAAGTGTCCTTTGAAATTCATTCTCACCAATGATCACAAAGTTCTGCAAAAAGACTTTGATATTTGACATACAGCAGAACAGAAAATCAGTCCTCACATTTCCCCAGGCCTAGCTGACTTGTCTGTAACCAAAGACTGGGTCACAATGAACAAAACAGATTACAGTTCAAATACAGAAGAACCACTTCTCATTGAAAATCTTTTTGAACCAAAGTGTTTGTGAGCAAAGCCCTTCCTTAACGTAAGAGCTTTTCTAGATTTTGAGATTCAATAGCTGATAAAATATGAGGAAGAAAATATTTAGACTACCAGAATACTGTCTTGACTGCCCATTGTCTTGCATTATTTTCCTGTGAATTCATAATCTTTAAGACATCTGTTAACTCAAGCTGGCAAAGAAAGGAATCTCAAGGAGGAGGCAAGCAAATGAATCATTTATCATCTGCCTTCTCTCCTTCTGACTGATTCTCTCCTGATTTCAAATGATACAGGAACAACTTCTTTATAAAAGACATCACTGTTATCTTCCAATTTTGAATAGATGTTGGTTTTTTTTCTTCTATTCGTGTCGCCTGCCCTTATTTCCAAGGTTGTATTTACCTCTTGGTTGTATGCACATATTCAGATTTCTCATCACTTTAATCTTTGGTCTACATATACGTATTCTTTGTTTTACATGACTACTGTGCTATGAAAGTGAGAAATAAAGGACTGATAGCATGATCACCCAAGTAAATTTTTCAAGACAGGCAACTGAAAAATTAAATTGTTTCAGTGCTGTCCAGCATGGAGCTACGTGGCATTAAAAGAAATACACATAAACCTCTAAAAACTTCTGTGTTTGAAGTTGCCAGTTAAAGGATGGAATGCATTCCTGGGACCAGCCCAGGACAGGTACCTGAGCCATCTGTGCTTGACATGCTCCTCTAGCAGGAGAGTACTGGCAAGAGGGGCAGACAGTGTGCTCAACACTGCAATGTAACAACACCTCTTGGACATTCGAGTCTTCTGCCATGAGCTAATGGACTCTAAATGGGCAACATTTACTCATGGGAACTTTTCCACCTGTGCTGTCACCCCATCCACAACACATTCCCCTCAGCCTTTCCTGATATCCTCTTATCCTGTCCTTTTTTCTTCCCAGGCACAACAACATTTTTAGTAAATACAGAGCACTAAATTTATATTTCAAGAAACTAGCCTGGGACACAGTGTGGCTTCAATCTGCAATAACTTACAACTTGTGCCCTGAGCATTCAAGACCACAAGCTCCTGTCTGTACAGTATCTTGCTATTTGGTCTCAGCAGCTGGAAAAGTAGGAAAGCAGTGATCTTGATGGACTAGGACTGGACCAGGATCTCCGGTTAATGGAATAAAGCTAACATTTTTCTTAATTGTTTTGTTTTGTTTAGTTGCTTGCTTTCCTCCTAAATTTTGTCTTAAATCGGGACAGTGGGTGATCAAACACTGGCACAGGTTGCCCAGAGAGGTTGTGACCAAGGAGACCTGTCCTTGGAGACACTCAAGGCCAAACTGAACAACTGGGCAACTGGCTCTAGCTGGCCCTGCTTGAGCAGAGGGCTGACCCAGACCATTTCCAGAGGTGCCTGCCAACCTCAGCTACGCCGTCACCCTATTTTAAGGCTACTCTTTAAACTTCTTATGCCCCATGATTCTGCATTATTTCTCTGTCATTAATCTCCCTTGTCTACAGCTTGATTGCTAAAATCCAACCAAACTTCCCAAGCTTCTCCAAGGCATTCTCATTCCTCTGAGTCAGCCTGTGACAGGTAAAGATGCCAAGAGCAGAGTATATTACTGCAACTAGGTGTGAGCTGTCAGCAAACCCACAGAAACCCGATTTCATGTATTTGATACCTTTTCTTGTTTACAAACCACATGTTAGTATAACCCATCCTTCAGCTTGCCAGACTGAGCCAAACTCCCTTAGGATCTTATCTGCAGCAAATGCCACTTGGGATCAGAAAGCAAATACTACAACTGTAGACTATGAGGACTGGCATTTCACTAGGGAGCTGCAGACAGCCTTTCTTTAGCACTTTTCATTCATCCCTTTCTTCTTAACTGGCAAGACTTCCATTAAGGTAGCTGAAATACAAGGGGAAATGAAACCTTCATCATTGCAATAAAAATACTCTAGAACTAATGTTTGTTTTTATCCTCAAAGAGAAATCAGGAAGACAAATTTCCTCATTTTCTCCCCTCATTTTATTTTGACAAAGATGACATAAGGTGGGTGAAAAAGAGAACTGTTTTGTCTGCCTAGAAATACGTGAAACTTCTATGTATACCTCCATGTTATTATTTCATCTTTGTACAAAGAACACAGCATCCAAAGGCATCTAATAATTCTTTCATGAGCAGCAGAATTAATGAAGCTTGGAGAACCATGGATTTGCACCCAGTGCCTTCTAATTACCTCAACCTGCTCCCACCACCTCTTGCCCCAGCTTCCACTCGTATCCTACACCTGCACAGCTGGGAAAGTGATAGTAGATGCTGGGACTGCTTCAGAGCAGCACGGGTACTGACTCACTGGTTAGCACACCTGTGTGAGAAACAAGGATTAATCTTAAGTGGCTTGGCCACTGCCTGCTGCCTCTCAAAACTGAGGTTTTCATTCAGTTATATGCACTAATTTGTGCCACATTCCTCTATTCAGATTTCAATTTAAAAAAACTATTATGTTCCTATAAATGTATTAAAAGACCTCTACTCTTTTGCCAGCTCTAGCTAGTGTCATGCAGAGGGTTCAAAAAAAATCAAGGGGAATAGGGCAAATAAACACATGCTCTCAAAAAATATTTGTTCCATTAGGAAATTAGAATAAAACTTCTAGTAGCAAAGGCCTCCAGATTGTCACAGGACAACACTCTCTTTGCTATTATGATTTCAAGGACTCTCTTCTCTCATATGCAAACCAGTATTTGGGTATTCAGAAAACGACATCAGAGCCTTGATATTGTGAAATGAGGTTTATAATAGGTTTCCTACAGGATCTTAACAATTAAGTTTTCATGAAGATATATGGCATTTATGATTAATCTCTTAATGATAAATTTGTCTTTTCCTCTTCAAGGACTTAGTTAATTTTTTATTTCGAACGCAGTTCTATCTTCCACACTACATTTTGGATTTGAAAAACTAGACAAGAAGAGTAAGAAAGAAAATTAAATCCTCACAGCTTTCTATATTGTATACTAATCAGTAGTCTGCTAATTGAAAACAATACCCTTCAGTGTAGTAGTAGTTTCTCTATTTTGGGTACAGTGTTTACACTGAAAAGTTGAAAATCTAATACAATCTTTAATACCTTATGTAGTGAAATAACGACTAAAGAGCTGTCTCCTTTACACTGCAGACTGCCCAAAAGTGGTCCAATTCCAGAATAAATATTTTTTGGTCCCAAAGACGATGTTGCATTGTGTTTCTAAATGTTAACTTCAAATAACCACTTGAGCAGTGTGTCACTCTTGCATCAAGCAATGAATTTCACTACACAAATGGTGGGGAAGCCCCAAAACACAGCAAAGGCATAGTTCAAACAAACTCGTGTGCTGGATTTAAATCACTCTGCCTGCTTCCAGAAATGGTCAGTTCACACTTGTTTACCCAGTTTTTTGGCACAGAACTTCCCACAACCTGACTGCAGAACATGTGCTGGTTGGGTTTGCAGTCTTTATAATAAAAGTTTGTCTGCCTTTTAATTCCCATAATGCTCAAAATAGCAAGTGATGAGCAAACTAAACATTCTGTCACCTATTCAAGGGATCTATTGCCAGCCACCTTTCTAATGGTGTTTACTTACCTTGTATTTTCAGCTTTTTGCTAGTTTTAATGGATTTTAAATTAGACACTGAAAGATTTCTGTACAGAAGTAATCCAGTCTTAATACTCTATACCAAATGCCAACTCCTAAGCTGTACAAAACTTCATGTCAAAAACCTCTGCTGCCTTGCTTGCTGCAAGTCCCTCATTCAGTAGCTAACCCAGATTTCCCCACTCCATGATACATCTGGGCATGTCATACTTTTATGACTCTTCACCTCAACACCCTTTGGCTCTGCCTCTAGGGCCACAACCATTTCCACTTCTGACAACGCGCTGTGAGTAGGGATCACTTCATGTCAGTTCTAATCTGTGCAAGGATGAAACTTCCTGCCAAATTAACTAATTCCTGGAACCTGGCTGCACAGCTCTCCTAATTCTATCCAAGGGTGCAACGGCACGCAAGATCCCCTACTGAACCCGACATCAAAACTTTCCTTAATCCTTGTCTTTCCTCCTTCCACAGCAGCGTTACACAAACTGCTTCTATCCCCAGGTCAAAGCACTTGGCCACCGCCCAAAACTTTCACCAGAACTCTAAGATTCCTTAACATCATGTTAACCAGAGTGCTAGAGCTCTCCATGTTGAACTGAGCAAGTCCTTCCAGTTTACTGTCCCTTTCATTTTTTGTTCTGTTTTCCTTAGACAGGAGTTTTCCTGACTTTCCAGATGCCACACAAGGCAGGCTGGTTGCATACCTTACTATCTTGGTGGCCTTTTTAATGGCACTACTTTCTCCTTCTGAATAATGCAATCTGCTACAAAACTATTGTCAGCTGTTATGCTGATGCATTTGTTCGCTATTACTTTTATTTGTGAAAGTGCTCACAATGTACTTTGTGCATTTGAAAGCACATTATCCAGTTTACTATTTTTATGGCATTATTGATTTCCAGCTTTTTAGTGTTTTTTTCATACACCACATAGGAAAATACCAATTTGCATAGAAATAAAAATGTATGTGGAGGACTACTCAAGCTGACAAGGCTATAGAGTACACATTGAAAGAAATTCCTTCACTTTAAAATAATTACGGAAGAGCAAAACCACAACTGTCTAGGTTTCAAGCTTTTAATGTCTCAACAACTTTTTTAGTTTTGCTAGAATAAACACTATCTTTTCCTAAAAATAACTGTTAAGTTCCTCTTGTCTTTTCCATTACTCTTGCTACATGAATGAGAAGCTACTTCCTCAGAGTTAAAAGCTGTGAGTAAATAGGCCTCTTGCGTAAGTCAGCTGTGTCAGTAATGAAATCCATCTCCAAAACAGTTCTGTGGTTACAAGATGTAGAATTGGCAGGAGGCAAGGGGTCTGCATAAGAAGAATTCTGTATGCAACTGCAACGCTATTTTCTCTGGACAATGACCAATCTTTATACCTTCCCAACACAAGAGAAAAGTGAAGAGCAACATTCACAATGGAAACTAACAAGAGAGCAGTTTTCTTTAGCGGTTGATTTTTCATTGAATGACTATGAACCAGCTTTAAAAAAGTTTGTCAAACCATCACTCTCTCATAGAATTTTTGGAACTATTTTCACCTGCGACCAAATAAAAGGCAGTGCTGCTCATCCCTCTGCTCCTGCAGGTCCTGCAACATTCCTTGCCCTCCTTCCAGATCAAGTGCTCGTGAAGCAGTGTGAGGAGGTAGGCAAGGAACAGACCTGCTATTAAAAACAAGCTTTTTTCTTGCTAGTTTAATGCTATCCTTGATCATTCTCCTCATCTGGCCCACCATGCAGCCAAGTACTTGTACCAGAACATAGGAAGAAGAAAAAAAGGAAACATGGCTCTTTTATTCGGTGGCAATGCAAGATTAACATCTTTATGAAACTACAGCCTCAGGCTAACCTGTCAACATTTGTTACTTTTGTTTTCCACTGCTCTATTTGCTCCGTAACTGCCAGGCATGTGACTAAATCTTTTAGTTTTCCTAAGGTCACTGGACCTTTTTTATTTAAATAATTTCCTGGATACTTCTTGACCTCTTATGAATTCCCAGAAGTAACTGTGACCCTTGTAATTTAGGATAACACTATGCTGACTCAGTAGTCTAACAGAGAATTCCTAGGTCTGAAGAAACACCAAGTCTTATGATTGCAACTTCAAAATGAAGCAATAATGCCTGAAATTGCATCTTGCAGCTTTTGCAGAACGAGATACCAGACTATATAGATCAGGAGCATCTGGACTCTAGCAGGAGTCTAACAGAAGCCAGCACAAGGTACACCTGGTACTAAATATAAAGTAATGAAACATGTTAATATAAGACAAGACAACCAGCTTGGAAATACAAAGTAAATGCCTGAAATCCTTAAAGAGGACTTAACAATGCCATCAGGTTTGGACACATCATTAATAAAAATATTATCATAATATAATGAAAAAGGATAAAGACAAAATGTGTTTTAAATGACAGTTTTACGATGAATAGAGTTCACTGAAAATTAAAAGAGTGTGGTATTAATCTGTGAATTGCCATAGCAGCGTATTTTCAGTGCTAGGCTGAGCACTGTATGGATAGAAAGCTGGTAAAATCTGGTCTCTAGAGAAAACAGCATGAGAAACAGATTCTGGAACAGCCAAGTATTTCTGGGGGAAAGCAGATATATCCTGTGCTGTCAGGGTGGTGCCAGTGCTCTCTGGAAGTCTGTAGAGTAGAGTGGCAGATTTACAAACATGCAGCCACAGAAGATGCTGCAGTAACAGCTGAAGTCATGAGGGCCTTCACCAGAGCAATGCAGCCCGGGCAGAGGACCATGCCAATGGCACTGCACCCCTGCTGCCTTCAACACTCATTCCCAGCTAATTTGGGCATCTGCAGGGAGCTGCTTCTCACCATGAGGACTCTGCCCAGCCTCCACTTCTGTTTCTAAATAAAGTCGGCGCCGAAGTTAGGAAATAACGGCTCTTGCTGTGTGACAGATAATAATAATCTTTCATATCGCAATCCTGTGCTCGGGGCCAAGAATCAGCCATCAGCCACTTGTCAGCACTTCCACATTTCACTCCCTTGTCAAGCACAACCACCCTACCAATGAGCTTGGAAACTAAGCATCATCAGCAACATGCTTTGAATTTTTATAGAGGATGATTCCACAAATTAACAGCAAGAAAGGAAGAGGCACAAACATGTATTTATAATTGAAAAGGGAATGCAAAAAGATATAGAATAGGAACTAATGCAAACTACTGATGCATTTTAACTGTGAAATAACATTAGAAAACAGTGAGATAACCATAAAAAATAGGGTAAACAGTACTATACATCACAACATACCACTAACAAGAGCACAATGTTCCATGCTGTGTGCACTTTGATAATGGTAGCGCAGACTGTAAAGGAGAAAATTCTGAAATAAAATAGATAATGTATGAAGTACTCAATGAATAAAATTTGGGAAACTTCATGCCAGTGGAAACAAGAAATATACCTTTGCAGGCAAAGTATCTTGTTATTCAAGTTATTGCACCTACGTAATACAGGAATCTGAAAACTGAAAGCGTAAATAGCTAATAATGCCATCTTACTCAGGATAATCCAGGTCATACATTGTCAACACTGTCTGGTAACCTCCATGTGTTTTTCAAATCTAGTTATAACAAAGCAAATTTCCTTCAGGGGCTTTTAACCCGATGAACCAAAGTATTTCACATCATGTGTGAAAAATAATTAAAATGAATGCAGTGATAAGTTTATTCCAGGCATCTCGCTTTATCCGAAGACTGTTTTTAAAGCCTGTATCAATTCCTGAAAGTAAAATGTTTCATAGAATCTATCATACATCATAAAAGTGCCCAATGTATCTTATGGGCATTGTTTTCATACAGTTTATTGCCACTCGCAGCCAACAACAAAGCTTTGCTTAAATCACTCTAGAAATTGCATATATCCACATGGGATAGATAGCAGGGCAAAAGAACAGGTGAAAAACACTTCTGTAAAGTGCATTCAGAGTTAAAGCCCCTCCCCAGACATACACTGCTATCCAAACCCCCACAAGAAGCTGGCTGATAGAGATCCCTAGGACAGCGTAACTTCTGAGCAGAACTCTGCTCAGCTCTCCTAAATCACCCAGACAGTGATACTCCTTCCTACCAGCAACCACAGTTCATTTTTGCTATGTACATTCTAGTCACTTTCTGCAGAAGTTTGTTCCAACTTGGGTTTACAAATACTATTCCATCAGAAGAGGAAGGTCTTGAGTAATGGTTGTAGTTTCCTTCTGGTCCAAGCAGACAGAAATCAAAAGGTTTCCTGCACTGAAGTGACTCAACAGCAGCAGAACGTTGATGCCAATGCAGAGAGTGCAAGTATGGAGTTTTTTTTTTAAAAAGTACAAAGGCATATGTTTACATTAAACTTTCACCTACATCCAAAAATCTTTTATATAGATGAGGGCTTAATGGGTTAAAGAAGAAGTTCTCATATCAATCATTTATCCAAATTATTTAGGCCTTCAATTCATGTTGCATGACACTGCAACTTGAAGGAGACCCAAGGGAGCTGTTGACAGGCCCTGCTTCTCACCTACAACCCCAGAAATCATTCAAAGGATTTTATGGTTGTCACAGGAGCCAGAAACCTTCAACTACCTCAGGACTCTGATTAGTGCTGTAACTTATATAGCACAGCTTACTCTTATCTGCAGGCCATGGGGGAAAGATGTGAACAGCTGCACAGCTCCAATTCCAGCCCACAGGAAAGGCTAACACCAGTTCCCTGTCTCCTTAAAAGCCACGCAGCAACATCCCAGCTACCAGCCAAGCAAGCAAAGGTAAAGAAGCTCTGAACTAAGGATCTGCCTGCCAGTGCGACTGCACATTTAGAGGGGAATATTTAACTTAGCAGTTAAAAATTCATCAAGATTAACTGAAGGAAGAAGAAGACAAGTGTTATTGACCCAGTTTAAAGTACACCTGTAAAGTTTCAGAGCTCATGGAAAATATATTAACTTGCACAGTCAAACTATATTCTCTTGACCCCAAATTTTCAGTCCAGATAGAGTTGTGTTCTATATTCCATGACAGTATCCCGGCATTTCTCCTCTGCTTTTATTGTCTATACCACAGAATAAGAAGTCCAACTCTCCTATCACAGCTGCCAGATGTGTCTTGGCACTGGGAAATACACAGAGATCCCAAAGCCTTGCTCCAAGGCTCAGCCTCAGGTGAACCACCCTGCTGGTCTTCTGCCATTCCTCAATCACAGGCAAGAAGGGACAGGGGAGAAAGGTTGATCTGCTGATTTTCTGATCAAGTCAGCCATGTTTTTCTCAAAAATCCCACAGCACCCAGATGAAAGGCTAAAGGAGACAGACACAGACAGCTCAGTCTAGAGGCAAAAGGTCAGGGACAGACCTCAAAGGCAGCAAGGTCTCGCTGGGTGCCAAGTGACTTATCCAACAGCAGTGAGAAGGAGGGAACTGCTGGCAGCAGGGAGACATTTCTCTGCAGAACCTTGTGGAAAAATAAACAGTCTCTTTTGTGATGGGGAAACATAGTTTTGAGACAAGAGGAAGTTTCACTGCTGTTGTAACTTTAACAACCAGTATATTTTATTGGTTTTTGCATGCGTTAAAGGAGATTTCAATATGAATTTGAATAGAAAAACATTTTGCACCAGAGTTTGACAATGTTTGCTCTTGACTAGTACCTTTTGGACAGTTATCACATATTGTGATAAAGGCGAGCTCGCAAATGCTTGTACAACTGGTAAATGATATACCTGACTTAATTTTATACTTCAGGCATGTAAAATGTATTGCAGAGCTTTTAGAAATGAAAAAAAAAAAATCCTTTAATTGACTAAACAAAAATTTTTCAGTGTTCATGAAAGAGAAGTTGCCACTCTCTAAACTGTTCCAAAAACGCAGCAATTTTGGGTATGTATTTGTAAGTATAAATTACTTACAAAAATACTTTCTTCTCCTTATTCTTTCAACTGTCCCTGTAGCCCTGTTCCACCACTTCACTTGTTCCCTCTCACTCGCTTCCTTAAAAATTCACTTGTCTCTGCTGTTTCATTGATACAAATACAATTCTGGATCCAGCTTAAAAAAACCCAACCACCAAACTGACTGATGTTCACATCTGTTTCCATAACTACCTCCATTTCATCTGTAAGCTGCTCAGAATGCTCAGCAGTGACTGCTCTCCCACATCTCTTTAGACTCCATATGAAAAGGTCATCTTCTGCCTCTTCTCTGCCCTGACCAGCATCCAACAGGATAAAATTAAATTCTAAACCAAACATTGTCCCCATTTTCTCCACACCAACCTCCCAGTTTCCAAATCCAGATCCAGATCTAAATGTTTTATTAAAATAAGTGTCCTCTGTCTGCAAGAAACCTGAAAACAGCCTGCTAGCAATTGCCCAAATATTACATCTCCTCTTGCATTATTCTTTTTTTTTTTTTCAGTTATCTGTTACCTTGTTTCATACATAACATATACACACACAGGTGTATATACATATATATCTATATATATATATATATCATTAGCTCCTTGATGCAGTGGCTGTGTTTTTGTTCAGAGTTTCACAGCATGGTCCATCAATGGGATTCCTAGAGCTAAATATATGACACACAAGACAGCCACTGAGGCAAAGAGAGGTCGAAAGCATAGAATTAACCTGGAATTACATTTCAAACCCAGAGTGATTTCTACTTCTTGCTTCTATAGGCTGTTCCTGCACAGAGCCTCATGATACTCACTAGCATCCCACACCAGTGGTAGGATCCAACTATGCAAAATTGCAGAAGCTAAGTCAGGGCTCAGCATTCGTGCATTCTGGAAACTACAAGAAAGGAGTAATTGAAAAGAAAGGGTAAGCAAGTAGGATTAAAAGAAGATGGGGGGCACCGCGCAGTAAATGACAAGAAAAGAAATGATCACCTGGTACAAGATACTAGAATCTGGATAGACTGTGAAACCTTAACTGAATACCAAGGCAGCAAATGATCATAACACAGGAAAAAAAATTAGATTTTATATATCTCAAGTCATTATTTAAATAGAACTCATAAACAAGATCTGCTTGAAAAGATTGAGTGAGCACCCATTCCACTCTTGCCAAGAAGACAGCACTTAGATCTCTCTTCCAGCAAAAAAAAAAAAAAAATCAAAAAAAAAAATCATGTCAATGACACAACCACATGTCCAGCACAGATTGGTGTGTTTTCCTGCCCCTGTGAACTGAAGGCACTGCCTTCCAGGGCAGTGTAGCTTACCTTAATACTGGGATAATTTTCACCCTTATTTTCAAAAAACAGTACTTTTAAAGGAAATGTGTATTATCTGAGACACTACATATGCATATGCAGATATGGTATTTAAACTCAAAGAATAAATATTTTGCACATTCAAGTTTCCTGTGCCATTAATTTTTTATGTCTCGTTTTGGGTTGGTGTCATGTGTTGCATGCATATTTTAACCTTAATAGGCTGAGCAGTATGTTCTTGTGCATATTTGTGTAAACTGTATACTGATTATACACCAATTAGCTGATCTTAAAAATGAAAAGGATTTTTTTTCCCTGCTAGCAATAATTTCTCTGAAGTTGGCAGTATTTGCAAGGGAACACCAAAGCCTGTCTGTGGAAAGGGCCTGAATGTGTAAACAGCAGAAGGATACTCCAACCAAAAGGAAGATCAATGCCTTCAAACTCACTGCGTTTGAAAGCAAAACCAAAGCTGAGTGTACTGAGGGTCAGACACCTCATCAAGTACAACAATGGCAGTCACTTGCACTGCTTGGTAATAAAATATCGCATGAAAAAAGCTTTTAGGTTTGCCTTTATGTTGAAAAATATGACCAAAATCATAGCTTACATATATTATTTAATGTAAGACTCAGAGTCAACACACTCGTATGCTGACAAGCCAACAGCTTGTCTTCCTAATAAATGGGGTGCCTTTTTGTATCCAAATAATCAAAAAATTATTGAGCAAAATGATGAAGCATTTTTCATGCAAAATACTTTTCCCATTTCTCTAATTTACAAAATGGACTTAAATATCAGTTTTGCATACAACAGACTTGTTATTTATTCCTAAATTAAATGTATTATATCATCGACCCTATTTTCACAAACCCTCCCTTTCAGCATAGCATACAAATGCTCTCTATTATTTAAATGTAGGCTAGAAGGTAAAATAAATAATTCTCAAGAGAACTAGAAAAAACTTTCCTTTCAGTATTTGGCTTTGATTAAGAACATGTAACACATGATGAACTGTTCTGGATTTTCTGGCTCAATGCAGCCTGCAATTACAGTTTATAGAAAACAAATATATCTGACATGGCAATACATCTTTGCCTCAAATATGTTTACTCATATAACAATTGTTGTTAGTTTACTTACAAAATACAGTCTATCAGTTCCAGTTTTGCAACTTGACCTAAGCAAGTGGGCTCTTGTTCCCAGACACACATAACAGCATAATGAATAAGATACATAAAAATAGGATACTCAAAACTCAGAACACAAGTAGTCTAACATCAGCTATAGCCATTTAACAGTTAAGGCTCGTTGCAGGCAAGTTTCCATTATGCCCCTTTATACCTGAATGAAGATCACACTCAATTTCTGACAGATCTGAAACAGTTGCACAACTTCAGACTTGTTTTTAGATTTTGAAAGTTAACTTAGATGAGATGGAATTTCACCACGTTGGAAAAGCATTTAAGGAAAAGAAAAAAAGATATCTTTCAGTGTTTTTCTGTTCCAAGACCTGGTTGTAATTTTCTGACATTATTAAATAATTGCAATAGCAATAATTTTGCTTTTTTCAAACAATCTGAAAATGTTCTAGGGGAAGAAAAGGCTTTCCCACCCTGTTATTACCAAAGTGCAACAATGCCAATTCTAAATAGAAAAAAGCTATTTTTTAATATTTTTTTACATCAGCTTTATAAAAGTTTTAGAACAACAGCTCTACATGCCAACAAAAAAAATCTGAAGCAGTGAAAAGATATATTACAAGACCCACTTGTGGTGAGGAAAGGATTTTCTTGGCTTATGAACTGTAGGAAGAAGCAAAAGAACGATCCCTCACAGGATCTGGCAATGAATATACAAGGCAACCAACATCTGACATTGCTACAGCTTCAGACAGGTGCCTCAGTGCCACAGCCTTTTTCCCCAGACAGGGCTGATACTGCAGCACCTGCAGCACCCTCAAAACCAGCCTGGAGCTGCTGCAGCCCTGGGAACAGCCAGGGAAAGCACAAGGCCATGATGCTTCCCCAACACCATCCCCACACTCCAACAAATGGACCTTTCCTGAGCCTTTCAGAGGTGAGGCATGCACCCACTGCAGTGCTATATTAACATTTCCTGGATGTTAATTGCCATCACTACCATGCTGGAACAGATCTCAACATCATAGTGAGGCAGGTATAAACCCAGGTTTTGCCAATAGGCAGCCTGAGGCAGAGACATCTGAAATACATGACAGTTACTCATAAATCTGGATATGTCACTGCAATAAATCAGAAAAAATAAAGCCCTGCCTATCCAAAAAATCCATACATATGAAAATACCTGATCTAGGAGGGTAAGTGTGGTAATTTGGCCAACAGTTTAAGGGATTTAGCAAAAGATCCATGGCTACTCTGTGGCAGATCTAGAAAATAACCCCATTATTTCTTAAGTGCAGCCCTGATTTCTAGATTGTACTTACAATCCTGTAAAGAGAGGAAATACCTACACAAACACATCAAGGCCAAGTGTAACAGAGTTTCCTAAATTATGTCCACCACAGCAGTCATCGCTGCTGTTTGTTTCCATTATGTCACTAATACCTGTGGTCAACAAGAGACATTAAAGGATGAGACATGTTCTAGTTTTACTGCCCACAGAGGAAAGCAGACAAAATCAAATCATTCCATGTCCTCTTGGTGTTTGTAACAAAAACCTGAGTGATTCACAAATGGTGACGTACAAACAGTTGCAACCCTCACTTTGTAATGGAAGTAATAACCCAGGTAAGGCTACTGCTGGTGGCATTACACCAAGATTAATTAGTTCCTATGTTACATGTGCAATCCAAAGCAGTAACACCCATTACTGTTGTGGTTTAACCCCAGTCAGCAAATAAGTATTATGCAGCCACTTATTTCAATTTACACTCATGTTATTATTAGAACCCCTAATTCACCTAATACTGTACTTAGAAATAATTAGCATGAAAAAACAAGATATAAAATTCTAAATCTCTTTTTAGTTCAGAAATTCATTCTTTTCTTCTTAGCTACTGAGATGCTTTTTACAAATAACTTAGCTATTTTCCTTGAATATGACTGTTGGACACTTGTCAATATTTCTCAAGGAAAAACTCTCTGCAAGCCAGAAGTCCAAGGGGCCAAGTTTCTTCTCCTCAAAATGTAAATGCTTGCTAAAGTGCTGACACTTAAATTAGGCCAACCAAGCTAAGTAGTAAAACTACACAATATAACACCACAGCAGTAGAACAGCACTTATCATCTTGGTAATAAAAACAATGCAGCGGCACAGAATGTTTTGCTCCCACATCACTGGATCTGCTCTGAAGTTCCAAGCAGCACGATTACATTGCCCAAGCAAATAAATAATACTGCCTACCATTTTCACTGCTGAACAGTGGCCAAAGACCCTCAGATGCATCCCTGTCCTCATCACTTTCTAACAACAAGGAGAAAAAAAGAAAACAAATCAACCAATGAACCAAACACAAACACCCGGTACCCTGTTCCAGGTCTTTCAGGTCACATTCTGTGATCAGTAAACAGATTGAGTTAGGGTTTCATAAAAATCCCAGGACAAGAACACTTGAAGAAAATTACACCCATGGCATTTAGGGTGTTATTTCATCTTCAGTAAAATATGGCAACACTTTCCACAGGGAGATTTGCCACACAGATCTTAGAAAACTCTTTCTGAACACAGTAGTAACTACCTGCTCAGCTGTCCACACTTAAAAAAGGCTACTTGGGCACCATGCTCAAACTGATCCCAGAGAAAATGAGGGGAGCTCTCTTGGCCTTGTTGTGCTCCGTGCATCCTTGGCTGTGCTGCCAGGGCAGGGCACCCTGCACCTGCTTTTTCTGCAGCAATGGGAACGGCTGTGGAGACGCAGCCAACACCAAGAGAGCACCAACCCTGACACGATGTACAGGTGGCCATGAGAAGTGCAATCCCCACCAACGAAGTCCAAGGAAATAACATTCCAATACGAAATCTGCTACTTCCAAACCTAATCCCTACCTCAACAGATCTTCATGTCAGACTTTGATCTTCTCCTGTCAATAAACATGAGGATTTGTATTCTTCAGTTAGAGACAGAAAAATATTTCTCTCCTGAATCCTTAAAAGCTCCGAGCCAGAAGGAAGAAAAAAGAGGAGAAAGTGCTCTAAAAATCATATTTGGAGTGCTATCCCCTTGTGACTGAACACAATCTCTGTATCTGCCACAGCTATTAGCCTTCTCCAAATAGCTGCTGAAGCAATATGGAACAAACTTGGTCCCCAGATAATTTCCCAGCTACTCACATGGTCCTGTACAGCAGCCATGAAAAATAATAATTCTTAGTAATTTAATTTTGCTGTTGCTTGAAAAACCTATGACCCAAAGCAGAAATGTTGGACATGTCTCCAGATTCAAGAGAACATTGAAAGCTCAAATGACAAAGTTTTCTAAGATTTATTTCCAATCTTTTCTTTCAGAAGACATCAATCCTTGCCAAAGAGGTAGAGATTAGTCTCCTTCACATTTTAAAGGAACTCATACATTTTGGAAAACTTATTAATTCTTCTTCACTTGCAGTTGTAAACCTTGAGTATAAGATCTCTACTGAAGCTGCAGCTCAAATAAAATGTTCACTGGTAATACGTAAGAGGAAATGTCCATATGCATAGTCCTAGCAGTATAGAAGGCACACCAAAATGGAAATTATGATTAAGCAATGATTAATGACAGCAGATTATTCTGTATAAGACAGCAAGCAAGAAACAGTCCAGTGAATTCTCCAGAAAAAAATTACAGCTCACCTCTTGCACAGAGCCAACTGTCCTCCTACAAACAGGAGCATAAACATAACCTAAAGAAAAATCTAGCTTTTATATTGCCAATTTTTTGTTTTCTTCTGATATTTCTGTGAGCTAGGGAATGAGACAGAAGATTTGGAGGCTTTCATTTTAGCAACCCAAAACCCTACATGGGAATCTGCATTGGGAGTCAAGCCAGACATGAAGAGCACACATTCCAGTCTCAAATGAAAGGCAGTGAAAGACACTTCCCAAGAAACTAATGCATTATGTTTTCCACTTCCTTTTCCTTTTTTTTTTTAGAGCTCTCTGTCCCAGATAAAGCAAGAATATGTGAATGTAGACTGACATCCCTGTGCAAAAACCTCTATATATGCAAGCTGCCAGTTCCTTACTTTAATAAGCTTTAGCAGTCTCCTCATATAGCTTTCCTTAATTAAATTTATGGAGGAGGGATTTCCTTAAAAAGAAAGGGCTGTCTGTGTAAAATTAATGTGGAAATATCAGACATAATATGTGCATCCATATATGCCAGTCCAAGAGGACAAAGAATGTTTTACTATTATTATTCCTGCTATGCCTTTTTCGTTAAATAGATTCTAGCTTTATTTCTAGGAACAAGGAAGGTTTACATTTTGTTCTTTGGAAGGCCTGAATTTAATCTGCATTTAAATGTCCATATACTATACCTTTTTTGTTGGTTCTAATAATTGTCTCAGACAACAGTAAAGGGCTTCCATTGGAAACTTCATTTATAGGCTTCTCTGGTGGTTTGTTGGCAGTATTTTCTTTCTTCATGTCTTTCTTTATTTCCTGCAGAAGACAGGTAGAGAGGGAAAAGAAAAAAAAGAAACAGTTAAAAAAAAGTATACAGAATATTCTAAATTTCAAGCTCCCAAGATTTCTTAAAACTTCTATGTACACACCTCTGCCTGCTCTAATGTTACCTCAAAGACTCTTATAAAGTTGAAATGCCACAAAAAGAAAGTAATTTTCAGTAACCTTTTCTGATGGACACTATTGTTTTTCTTTTAAAAATAATTCCTTATTGATGTGTGAAAATTGTAGGACAACTTTAAAAATCTCTTAGTAAAGATCACCAAAGCTGAAAGGTGTGAGGGGGGAAAGAAAAGTCTCAGTTTATCAAGCAATTAACTGTACATTTGACACACAGGGCAGAACCAGTACAGTACTCCTGATGTAAAGGCAGCTAAGTCTGCTTTCCCTCCGATGACAAGCCCACAGAAACAACCACTGTAGCAGAAAAAAAAAATATTAACTAGAAAAATATGACAAATGTTACCATAATTGGCAGAAGCATATAGAGCCTGCTGTCAGAGCTGTTGCTAACACTGACACATTTTGCTGCTCGCTACCTTTTAAGATGATTTGACTTCTTTGGTGGCACATGGAGAAAATATACATGGTGGGGTTCCATGCAAGTAAATCCACAGAAAACAGCTTCCCAAGACTTCACAGTTACTGCTAGAGATGCACAATACCTCTCCATCAACTTCTTAGGCAGACTTTAAAGTGTTGTTGTCTATATCGACTTAGACAAAGTATCCAAAATATCATCACCTTTCATATATCTTATCTTGAAACACCACTGAAGCAGACAAACAGCACTACCTCCACTTTCTAGACAGGTAACTGACATACTACAGAAGCTGAACCATTTGCTTATAACCGTGTCCCAAAAAAGAAGGGAAAAAGTAATTTCTGGCTCCAAGTTTTGTCCTAGAGCCACAGAGGCTCTCAGCCACTCAGGCTGAGAGAGAACTCAGAAAGTCCCTACTCCAGTTCAGTTCAAAGCAGGGTCACTTCTACAGTTAAAACCAGGCTGTTCAAAGCTGTTTGCCCAGTTGAGTCCTGAAAAGCTCCAAGGACAGAGACTGCACAAGCCCACTGCTTGACTGACTTTATAGTGAGTAAAAACCTCGCCTGCAACTTTCAAGTCCCATCTGCTCTCTCCTGTCCTGCCCTCTGGCATCACTGTGAAGGGCGTGTCTCTGTCTCCTAGATAACAATCTTTTATGTATCAGAAGGTCCCCCAAAACCCTGTCTTCAGGCTGAACAAGGCCACACCTCCCTCAGCACCTCCTTAAGGAGCATGTGGCTCCACCTTCCACAGGCACAGAACTTGCTTCAGCACATCAATATCTTCCCTTTAGGCAAAATTCTCATCCCATCCACAAAATGGGATGCTGTCTTCTGGATGTGGACTAATGAGTGCCAGATAAAGGAAGATTGTCACTTCCCTCAATCTGCAGGCTATTAATGCAGCCCAGGATTCTGTTCACTGTGTTGATGCCAGGGTACAAGATTGGCACATGTTTATTGCTGCCCACCAGGACACACAGGTCCTTTTCAGCAGAGTTGCTCCCAAACCTATCAGGTCCCACTCTGCAGATCTGCCAGTATTTCTCCGTTCCAGTGCAAGAACTGGTATTTGTCCTTGCTGGATTCCATAATGTTCCTGTCTGGGACCCTCTGAACGGCAGCCCTGCCTTCGAACATGTCAGCTGCTCCCCCAGTTTGATGTCATTTGCAAATTTTATGAGATCTACATTAAACAGGCATCAGGGACAGGTGATGGCTTTGGATGAACTCTTCCCCATTTAAAAACCTCTACCTGTTCTCCTCTCTATCAACTCTCTTACATTCACTGCCCTCTTCTACATCCCAGTGCAGAATCAACCTCCACCATCCCACAGCACTCTACCAAAAGCAGGAAATACTATAGATCTTATTTAGATTTTCAGCATATCAGACATGAGCACTAAACCCTAGAAAGCATATTTCTGTTTGAAGTTTCTGAAGTTGCCATCTATGAACAGCATCGAGCAAAGCAAGAATTTCCAAGTTACTCTCTATAAGATGCACCTTACACCTGAATCTCATAATTTTTTTTAACCTTTATTTCCCCAGACCAATTGTTATTTCAAAGCTGAACTCTACAACATCAATACAGTCTTCCCTATCTGCCCAAAGCATTTTCTGTGTATCAGTATTCCATTAGCAGAGATAAAAGTTTTATAACCTACTGCCTATGGAGGGTACAATAAATTTTTTATCTAGTACCATCACACAGGTAAAATAGTATCTAAAAGACAACTCCTCAAAGTAACCATAACTGAAATAACAAATGTAAATATGTGTATGAAAAGTGTGTGATACCTGTGTGATAGATGCTGCTGTTGTTAGAAGAAATATTGTGCATAGTTCTGTTAGAAAAGTGAACATGTGAAAATTTAAGGACACTGTATGCATTTAGAAGAATATATCACGTTCTAAAAGAAGCAGACTAGACTTAACACATACATTATTCCACAAGTTTCTTTTTCACAGTCTGAAAAAATAAAATGTATAATAGATGACTTCACTCAAAGCTTTACATTTATTTTGCAGCCAAGTGACAAACTCTCTGTGTATTAAAAAATTATCTATCGTTTAAACAGAATTTCTGAGTCAAACAACATTCTCATGTGAAAAAGAACACAAGGCAACATCCTACAGAAGACCCCATCTTGCCAGAACTTTCTTCCTGTGTGTCATTACTGTGTTGCTTTTCATTCTTTAAGTCAGAATGTAATTAAATCCTCAACTCACAAATTCTGAAAGAGCAGTACAATATTTTTTAATTGCAAAAATCCTTTTGCAACTTCAAAACTGACAGAGAAAATTGTCTGCTATAACAGAAAACAGTGCTGTACCCTTTTGTCTCCAGATGAATGTCACTGGTGCCTTTGCTGCTGCTGCTGCTGCTGCTGACAGCTTTTTGAGAAAGCCTTGTTTGGCTCCTGAAAAAAACAAAGGAATACAAGAAACTCCCAAACACTGGCATTTGTGTGTAGGGTGGGGAGTCTTGCACTTCTTTCTCATCCACTATTCATGGAAAGAAGAAAGACACATGTGCCAAGTGTCCAGTAAGCCAAAATTCATACAGATGGTTCGGCACCTTGCAGTCATCAAAACTGTCTAAGGACTTTTTTTTTTTTGTGCCTTTCTAATACTTGTTTGAGCTACTTTTCATTACTGTTACCTTTGATGCTCTAAGAAGGGCCATAATATTTCATAGCTACTGCCCAGAGTAACATGACATGATCAACCCCAGCAGCTTGAAATTACAGATCCTCTCTCGCAAAAGGGAATTGAACGGAAAAGTGGAGAATTGTCTAAACAGTGAAACAGAAATCAATCAAAGGTCAATCCAGCCCTACTAAGCTAAAATCTTATCAGGAACATATTCATACTTAGCAATACTCTACGGGAAGCCCATCTCTGAGTGGCTTAGCACTCATTCTGCAGGAAGTTATGCCAGCTTTAAAACCTTTGCATATCTTTTCAATTCCTGGTCTTAGTCTACAGCATAAGACTAAAAACTTACAAACAAAACCAAACAAATGCATCAGCCTTCAGCAGCCTCCCCACTCTAGTCTGCAGCAAACACTGGTGCCAATATTACAGCCTGTCTCCTCTCTCTAGTGCGTTGCTTCTGCCTCATTGCTGTCTTCTCTTCTGTAGTGCTCACCCTTGGGAAATTTAGGATTTTAGAATTTTTCTTCAGCTATGGCCCAAACAGAGTCAGGCACCCTTATCCTCAGGCCAAAGAAAGAGCCTCTAGTCCTATTAAATTCAGAAATATTGACATAGCCCTTTATATCTATCCCCACTCTTACCTGTCGTAAAAAATAGATTATTACTCTAAAACGCTATAATACCTTACTCAGAACTGCATTTCTTCTTGAAAAATGAAGTGAGAACAAACATAAACAACTCTGGGCAAATAGATATACCAAGTCAGCTCACTTTATTTTACTGCAAAAAGTACACTGAACATGACTACCTTGCACATTTGGTAAATGAACTACAGTGGCCCTAAAACCTTGGTGCTGAATCAGTAATGGTTACAGAAATCTCTCTGTATAACCCAGTCCTTCCAGATCTGCAAGGAGTTGAAGCCTACCACATGAGGAAAGAGTAGGCAAATGAGCTTGCAAACCCACACATATCAAAGGTGGCTTGTGGGAACTTTCCCCAGTGTATGGCAAAATCTGTTTCTAGTTCTGACTTCAGGCTGAAGTTTGCAGATACTATTTCTTTTAAAGAAGAAATTCCATGTACACAAATAAGTAGAAAACAAACTTTCAGTTAGGACAGAAGTCCTCAATCTGCCATAAGTAGTTCAAGAACAGCTGAATTTACATGCTAAAGGAGGATGAACAGAAACTAATAGTCCAGTTTTAAGTTCAGGGACTGCTGTATCTTGAAAATGAAGTTTTTGTAATAAAAGGGAGGAGAAACTAGACAGGTAAAATATTTGACTACATTATAGTAGTCAAATACATTACACTTTATAAATACACTACATTATATACTGCTCTAAAATACTAGAAAAAGATCAACCTGCAGTCTGCCCAGCAAGGACTTCAGTGCACCTCCTGACCAGGACTTCTGCACTGGTTTCTGGTTTTATTTTTACTACAGCAGATGTATTCACAACCTAATCAGATACAACCACCACTCACTGCGGGCCAATCTGCCTTGAGTAGAACAGGGTGGGTGGACTGGTACTGCAGGACATCTGAGCCATGCTGAGTCTCCCCTAAGGGACACAGTGTGAGAACCTCCACCAGGAATCCCTGTGGTGACACTATCGGGAACAGGCTCAACGACCTCGAGAACCCTTCCCAGAAGCACGCTCACAAGACAGATGTCAGTGGAAGAGAGCCGCAGGAGAAGGAGCTCAAAGGGATCCTGAGTGCAGTGCTTGGCTCCTTACCTCTCCTTGCCTGTGAGATGTTTCTGCAGAATGAGCAGCTGTCTCACTCACACAACCTACTTGCAAAGAGGTAGGCTTCCACAGTGCTAACAGCTTCAAAAATATCTCTAAACCTAATCTTTGGGACTATTTGGTTCTTGATTTTGGAGCACTGCCCGGTATAAATTTCATGGATCTCAATGATGTACTTCTTTCCTAGCCCACACAGAGATAACTGCAGGTTAATAATAGCAGATCATTTTCAAGAGGCTATGCCTCAGGAACACAACCCTTAAGTAACCTTGCATTTCAACCACTAAACCTAAAAAAGGCCCTCTTGATGCCAGAAATTTTAAGACAGCTTCCACCTCCTGTCTACGTGGGTTTCAGTGTGATTCCAATATGATAAGCAGTTCTTACTCGGAAGAAGCATCCTCAATCTGAGAAATACTGAAAAAAAGCAATTGTGAACTTTACAAAGAAACTAAACTTCATTCCATGAAATATTATGATTTCAAAGATATTATGGGGACATAAAGGCACTTACAATTTGTACGTTCTTTTAATACATAAAAAAATTTATTTTTTTGCAACTAGGATTCAACCATACTGCATAGATACTAACAGCCAAATCACTGTGAAAAGATTCTTTTCTTCTAGCAAACTTTTATAATAAAGTTCCTCCAAAGAAACACAAAACCCTAAACAATACCTGAGCTGTTTTTATTTGGATCTTCTCTAATCCAATCCTACATCAGTACAAGCCACAGGAAATTTGAAGGATGTTATCCCATAGCTCATCAGCTTTACAATGTGGCAAAACTTTAAATAACACCAAATTACACAGTGTGATGAAAGTCCGTCACATATAATACAATACAATATAACCAAATATACTTGTACCCTATTAATGGCTATTTTAACATTTAAAATTTTTAAATTAAGCACCTTATCTTTTGTAAGTCAAAAGCTGTTTTTCATTGAAATGACACGCTTTATCAATCTGAAGAGAGACAAAAAAAGCAGCTAACAGCTTTCAATGAGAAAACATAGTTTTTCTACAGCTGTTTACAAGACCTAGCTTGTTTTTCAGAATTTCATCATTTACTATGTTTCAAGAAAAAAGTCTCTTCTCTTTATGTGTCTTTACCTGCTGAAGTTTCTGCCCCTCTACCAAAAAGCTTCCTTGAAATTAGAGCAAATGCGTGAATTAGGTCAGCCACAGAAGTTACAGTTAGGAAAGTACAAGAACTTCTGCCATTTTCACTATACTGAAGTTTCACTTTTTTTTACTCTAGCAGTTCTAACCTTTACAGGAAACTCAGCTGAAAACATTTGAGGAAATTGCTGCAACCTTTTCCATGACTCTAAACGCAACAAAATGCTATTTTGTACTGCTGCAGGTACAAAATTCTAAAGCCAACATTTCATTCCTCAAAGCTGTTGGGAGCCATGAAAAATTATGAGAAAAATCACTATCAGACTGTAAGATGATTCATCTGTGGCTTCCATACGAAGGGAACAACAGTTCTTGCATAGCGGGAGCAAGAGGTTTGATCAAAATTAAAGCCTTTGAAAACAAGACACATGCATACTGAAAGAGTTGAAAGCTGAGAAATAATGAGTCTTTCACAATTCAAAAATCTACAGTATGTGCACTGCTTGAAGCCAAATATGGGAGCAGAAATAAGAGCCCAGAATCATATGTAGCCAAGCTGAAACAATGCAACACATCTGAATTATCAAAAGATGACAATGGAAATGTCAGGAGCACTTTGACCCCTCTGAGATACAGAATGCTTTTCCTTCAATCCCTTTTCTCAAAAACCATGCTTTACATTTCAAGAGACAACTGCCACCATGATTTCCTGCAAACAATGTCTGTAACATCAAACAATGATAATGAGTTCAATTATCCATTTATATTAAATGCCTCAAAATAAAGCTGCTGCACACTACATCAATTCCATATTTAGTCCTCACAAGTAATTTCCCACAACATTTTCACGAAAACTAGTTAAGGGTTATTGAATAAGTACAAATGTGCTTAGTTAGAAATGTAACTCTGATTTTCAAGAATCTTGTAGTTCTAATGCAAACAATGTATCCTGAAGTGAGGTTGGAACAAACTTTCCCAGCAACTGAACTAGAATGAACACGAAAATATTTTCAACCCGAAAGATGTTGTGAGCACTAAAACCCGGTATACTTTCATAGCATGAGCTTTACATTTTGTAAAAAGCAAAATGACAACATTTCAGGGACAAATAAGAAACCACCTAGCTTTTATTTTCCTGGCTTCTGCATCACTAGCCTTGAGTTTCTCCTTTCCAGGGCAATACCACGTCCAAGACACAGAGGGAGGACATGGGACCTTCAAGCACCGTGATCAAGCCTGAGATCTTCCCATCAGCTGTTCATGACAGGAGACACTCACCAGTGGCTCTGTCAGCAAGCAGAGGGGGAAGGATGGTTTGGAGATTGTGCTACCACAGCAGTGACCCCCAGCTTCTAACAGAGGCACAGATCCCAAACTGCTACTGCACACATCCTCTGAGCTCATGACAAAAGCTATGCTCTTGTTTCACTCCTGCAGGATTCCACATCCTCTCTCCTTTTTCACTATCAGCTTATCCCAAGTTTATAGGAAACACGTTCCCAGATGTCTGTCAGGCATGTGACCAGAATAAAAAAAGAAAGACAGGGTTAGAGTTCATGAGCCTCCTGGTTTGTGCTAGTACTGCCTAGTTCTGGGGTTATTTCTAACCACAGCCTCCTAAACCTTTCTTTGGTTTCTGTATCTAGCCTTTAAAATCAGGTCTATTTCTGTGGGTCACATGACTCCTATCTGATTTACAGCTCGACAGAGAAAAGTGTTATTTGTTCACCAAGTTTTACATCCTGACCAGTGCATCTACTCCAGCAGAACAGGCACCTTAAGGATGAGGACTCTGACCTGCTTTACCCTCTTTTGTTTTTCTTGTTGTGTTACATAAAACAGATGCACTGGTTTGCTCTCTCCCAGCACAAATAAAGCCTTGAACACAGCCAGAAGTGCTGCTTTCATGGCTGCTCAGGTAAGCCCATAGTGCCACCCTTGCTTCTCAGATGGAAGGGCCTTATGAACACTGCAAAGCTTCATGTCAGGACACTGCTCCACTATTTATTGTACACCTAGAACCAGCCTGCACAAAATTCATTACACAGCCATAAGTAAAGGCTTCTACAGCCCATCTGTCATGTGCATTGAGCACTTAAATATACATTTTAGTACTAATTTTATTTATAAACTTTACTTATGACAAAGGTCATCCCTCAAACATTTGTGACAATAGTGGAGCACTTGAAAATATCCATGTAAAAAAATTAATAGGTTGGATTTAGTGCAAACAACTTGCAAAAACCAAATTTGCTATGAAATGACAAACCAGCAGTTGATATGAAAAAAACCACTAACTTTCTACATTAACCACTAATATATGTGTATTCTACATTAACCACAAAGGTACTGAGCACTGAAGGCACAGTGCAACCTGCTCCTGTTTAAACTGCTGGTAACTGCTCTGTGATAGCTGTGTATGAACTCTCCCTGTTTATTCCAGTCCGAGATGCCCATGCTACAATGCCCTCCACACCACAGGAAACCATGCTGTGCCACACCTACATCCTCTGTTCCCTTTCTACACATCAATGACCAGTATAATACAGCAAACTCAAGCTCCTCTTTTAAAGAATCCCCACATTCTTCCTTTTTTGTTATAGATTTGTTATACCTTTTGTACATCCTTCTGATAACAAAAGATCTGGATAGGATATACACTCTTACATATGTAGAAAGCCTTGTACTTTTAGAGAGATGAGTGCATGCTTTATAATAAAATTTTCAAAACTCTCAGGTTTGTTGAGTCTTATGCAATCTTTCAGCTCTGCTTTTCTGTGAACATGAGTGTGTGTTTCTGCATTCACTCAGCTCAAGAAAATCTTGTTCCATCCCTTAGCCTCACACTTCGTACTTCAGTTCAAAAGGAGACAGCTCATATTCCCCTATACTAATTAGTTTATTGGGTTTTTTTTCATTAACAAAAAAGAAGATCAAAGGAATGGTGGTGTGGGTGGGAGGGTGGAGGGTGGAAGGGAGATGGAGGCTACGAGAGATAGCAAGGAGTACAGCAGTAAGAAAAGTGGAGAGCACATTTTAAAACAATCACAAAACACCACCTCAGAGAAAGCCAGGAAGAAAAAAGAATACACCCTCTGCACATTGTGGTTTGGGTTTTGGAGACGTGCTTGGCTACATCAATGATCAGCTTCACTACCACCAGAACAAGCAATTCATTACATCTTAATGTACTTAACAGACCAAGACTGAAAATTATAATTAAAGCAATAAAAAAAAGGAAAATAGGAAAAACATTGTGTGCTGGGTGCTGGATGCCACTCCAAGCCACTCGACTCATCCTGACCCATGTTTTCAAATGACAGTACCTCCCTCTGAGGCCTCACAATCTAGGTGTAAGTGAAAGCGTAACTGATGAACAGACACAGCAGATGGCAGGAAGCACGAAGAAGCAGAAATGATTGGCACAGGCCGGGTGCATAAGCACTTGAGCATTTTGTGAGCTCTGTGACAAGACACCTCTGAGGAAGACTTTGAAAAACAGCAAGTACATTTGTTGATCTTTATGTGCAGGTTCCCCAAAGTAGGTGAGAAGTACAAAAGCAGAAGCGTGTCATAAATTTATTAAAAAGGTGAGGAAAACCAAACTTGTCACCTTGTCACCAGAACAGAGTGACACACCATCCATGTATGAGACACTTGAGAGATGGTGACCCAAAGACTTGAGAGATGGTGACCCTAAGATTTACAGTGGGCAAGTTGCAGAGCTGACACGGACTTTGCATTTCAGAAACCTCCGCGAGAATCACACTGTATGAAGACAGCAGGTCTCACAACGTGCAGATGAACTGGAAGCAACTTCCTGATTTCATACTGCTGTAGAGTTGGCTGCTAACACCTGCCCATGAACCCCTGCAGTACACACTCCTCCCCAGTTTTAATCTGGGGCTGAGAATTTGTTTTGCTTTACATATTTAGCAATTTATCTGAGTAGTTAGATTAAGGGCAAAAGGCACTGCTGCAGCAGGGATTGCCATGAGGAAGATGCTTCACAACCTGACTCTTTAACTGGCACCCTCCTCTCCCACCTCTGTAACCTTCATGCCAATGGATGGCTAGCCAGGCTTTTATCAGCTGGAACTCCTGCCTCTCACCTGTGTTTGGCAACAGCACAGTACATCTGTGTGCATTTCAGCTGCCCAGTGTTCTCAGCACATCTGTGCAGGACACACACATACAGCTGTGCAGGTGCTCAGAAACACGTGTGCTCCTCCCTGCGTCCTTGATTACTGTGAGGAGATACCGTGGGGAGGGACAAAAGGTGCTTCTTGGCCATCCTCCCCCCAGTCCAGCTCCAGCAGAAAGAAATTACTCCAGCAGTTTCAAATAAAATTTCTTCTCACGAAGGTTCCATTTTCACCCAGCTATTAGAAGCATTGTTAACTTAGCTTGAAAGTGCAATGTCATTCCTCATGTCCTTTAGTAGAGAATGGGATATGCCAGAATTTAGCATGCTAATAGTTTCTCCCCATAGGCACCTGGCCTTATTAAAAAATGTAACAGACTACAGTTTTAGACAGTGAAAAATTGATATTTTATGTAGTAAAAATATTTCTGCTGTCAATATAAAAAAAATCCTGTGCACATTGCCACATAAAGCATATACACATACATTTATATATGAAACTTATAATACATGTAAGAAACTACTGTTCTATTTATGTTCCTTCTCACAACCATACCAATTTGAAGAGATGACCAATACAGAAAAAACTGACAACATACATTCTTAGGGAAAAAAAGTGTTGGGAGACATTATCACAAATGGTAACGTGCTAGATAAGCAGATAAGCTATCTCTATGACACAGACAGGTTTAGAGACACACAAAGTAACATAAATCCTTTATGCAAAATCCTATCACAAACCAGATGATCCTTAGCAGCAGGATTTTCTAATGAGAACATTAACTGACTCACTCAGTATCTTGCATTCTCTGTTTAAAATCATATGGAAGGTTTTTTATGAAAGGATTTATCTTTTCTAAATGATTTTTGTACAGTGAAAAAGAAACAACAACAAAAAACAAACCACACAAGCTGAAAGGAAGTCACTGTGCTACACAAAAACATACAAAATACATAAAATACAGCTGCAGAGAATTTCAAAATTTTCACTTCAACCACACTTAAAAAAACCTGGGTGATGGTCCAAACAGCCATTTTTCTATCCAATTAACAAGTCATGAAAAATTTTACAAATTCCTATAGAGGTCTTCAAACACATAATTCTGCATTACAGAATGAAGAACTGTGCTGTAAAAAGGTTAGGGCAAATTACAGACATTCCTATTGTTCTTTGATAGACCTCTCATCAAATACTCTATTGAACCAACACAATTGCTCAACCCTCTGCAGCATACAGCTAGTAAGGTTATGCAGAGAAGTCCACTGAACCTATGAAGGGAGGGCAAGTGTTGGGTAATTCCACTGCATGTAAAATTAAAACTGAGATTCCTGAAGATGCATCACTATTTTAAAAGAGTCCCCTCAGACAAGTTGAGACTTTTTTCAAGACAAAAAAAAGGGGATCATGAAAATATTTAGATGGAAAGATAATTACAGTGTTACAGAACTTCTAGGGCATTGTTTGTTTGTGTTGTATGAACCAGTTGTATGAAAGCTTGCAGGAATTAATGAAATAAGACCCTGGATTAAATCAGGGTTAATGAGATCAGGAGGAGACACATCATTATTCAAATCACACCCCATGTGAATACTGTGTGCTGCCAGACTTGTAAATCAGAGATTAGAATTTAACACTCTTCCTTCTGTAGTCTGACAGTTTAGGGCTAGAGGTCTCTTTATAAATATTGCTGGCATCCACCTGCCACAGCTTCACAAGACAATGTATTATGATTCCAGTTTTTCCTGGTGCTAAGCACCAACAATTCTAAGAGGTAACCGATGGCAGAAGCAGCTCCTCAGCACTTCTGACAGCCTTGTTCCTCAAGTCTTACAACCCTTGCAGTTGTCAAGCAAAATCTGTTATTTAATTATTTTCCATCTTAATCTGACCTTTCTTCCTGCAAACATTACAGCAGGTACAGGTTAATTCATGTGAGTGGAATGGGGTCATATACCTTATGGATTCCTTTTTGTCTGGTATAGCTGAGTTCCAGCATGTTGCTGATACGCTCAAACCCAGAGGTAATTTCTTAGGAAAAAAAAAAAAAAGAAATGAAACTGAAAAGATTCAGAACGACAATTTCAATAATCCCCATTAAAAGATGTCCTGGAACCATGGAAATCCCTCTGTAAAATAAAATGTAGGTCATGTTTATTTGGAGGTATTAGACTTAATTCTTGAGGTTTGCTATTTAGAAAAGATAGCCCTATTCATAAAGTCTTAATAGCTTGGAAAATTGACCCAAACCTTAAACAATGGATCTCAAAAAGTCCCTAGAAATGCAGCAGCTGTCCTCTACACCTGAGACTGCTTTCTCTTAGTAGAGTGGTGGTCTCTGGACAAAGCTTTTCATGGTAGAATTTTCTAGGCTCTTCATGTGTTCTATCTGCTCTTTTACAGCTGTGAAAAAGGAACAAGCAGGGCAAAGAAGATAGGTCAATCTATTCTAGCAAAACAACCTTCTACATCTTGGTCTTATCAAAGAGAAAAGAGGTACAAAGAATGCAAATAGAAGAAATAACCATGCTCAACACTGATCCAGAACAGCAAAGAGTGTTGCTCAAGACTAAAAAATGTGTGATGGGTGCTACAGCTGCCTGAGAGAGTTTGATACACCATTGGTATTTGTAGGAGAGGTGCAGCCTAGCATCACAGATGGGAGATTTGGTGACCACAATCCTTACCTCAAATTACTCAATCCCAAAATTACTCAATGTTTGCAAAAGAGATTGGCATGCTACCTTTGAAGTAATGCATCATACTGAAACTACCTTTGCAGTTTCTCAACCTAGTGTTTATTCAGCCAGCACGAAACTTTAAACAAACCTTCCTGGCTATCAGAGCCAACACAGATTCATTGGCTTGTATTACAAAAAACCCAAAACAGTATAGGACATATTATGGTCAAGTCCAGATGAGAAAAAATGGTGTGTATCTGCTTAGCACACTCAGCAGGTTTCCTGTTCACAGACGAGTTGCATGAGAAAGTATGATCTCTGTTTGGATAAGTCTCCTTCCAAGCAGAGACAGCTATTTTATGGTTTTTCCCAGTGTACCATGTGGTACCAGGATGCTTGAAGCTCACTGTTATTGTAAATAAGATGGAGGTAAAAGAAAAGTACTAATTACGCAGTTCTGCTGAGGGAAAATGAAAGTTTAAAGATGAGAGTTAAAGAAAGAAAGCAGACAGCAGGTGCACAGGAGTCATCAAGGATGATGAAATGGTGCAGTGTGACCATATATAAAGGTATATTGGAACTCCAGGACTGAGTCCTCTGAACCTGTTTGCCTTGCTGAGCATCACTGAATGATGATGCAGATGATGCAGACTGATTCAGCAAGCAGAAACAAGATTTCAGCAGCTACAAACACCCATGGAAATTGCCTTTAAGTACTTTTCAACTTAAAAACTTAATACATTAGATTTCATTTTTACCTACAAACAAGAATTAGAAGGAAAAATTTCCATATTCTACATGTGGAAGGAAGACCTGTTTTTTGACCTAAGCATTAGGAATTCTTTTTACTCACCCATTTATCAAGAAAAGATCTATTCATTTTAGAACATTTATTTACATATTCATTTAGAACACTCCTGGAGAGAGTGTTGTAGGCTGAGGGAAGACACTGACTGCTATTCCTCTGTGTTGAAGAGGACTCACCTACATTTCAAGTAGACTTCAGTGAAACTTTTAACTATTAAATCCCTATGTCTCCAATTATATATATACATGCAGACCTATGCCTTGAAATTCTAAATATTGACTTACACAATTCTCAGGACAACAGGAAAAATGACAATATATGACTTAGCTCTTGTTCCCCAAGAGTGGCCTGCCTTGAAAGTAGTTCCCTGCTCTAAAAGATAATTGTCCATGCACAATACAAATCATAGAAAATTAAGCTAATCATTGGATAATTAATATAAATACAAATATCTCTTGAAAGAAATAGGGAGAAATCTCATTCAGCAGAAGGGAGTACCCTTCCATTTGTGGCAAATACTGAACTCAAGAAGTTGCAGGCACAGCAGAGTAATTCACGAGGCAATTCACAAGAGTACTCGCTATCCATCCTGCCTCTGAACTGTATGTTTTACTGGGAAGGCAAAAAACAACATTCCATCTTCTGAATATTCTGATATCTTCTAGAAACTACAGGATATTCTAGATGTATTTAGATTTAAGCTCTTTCATTGCAAAATGCTTTAAGTTCAGAGGTAGGGTTTTTTTACCTTTACAATAGTAAGTTTGACAGCACAGAGAATAAACCACTTGCTTCCTTTGTTCTCATTGGGAGCCCTTCTTGACACATTTACTTCAGGTCAAGGAGTGCACTTATACTCAGGTAGTCCTACTGATTTTAACAGGCCTCATCAGGAAATAAAGTTTTTAGGCCCATTCCCCAGGAAAAAGAAGACCCCAAACCTGTCAGCACTTCTTATACTGTGCATGCACTGTTTCCCCCCCTCTGTGATCCTCTGCATGGCAGAATATTGAAAAATAAAGAAGTTATCTAGGAGAACTGGCACAGCAGTGGTTTAAACAAACACCCAAAACACAGGTGTGCTCTACTTTGTAAACAGGATAGTTATAATCCCAAATCAACTAACAGACTCCTTCAGGAGAGTCATTAACCACTCTAGACCAGGGCTTTGGTGGACACTTCCCAGAATTCAGGGGAGTGGTGGCCTGGGGACAGATACCTCTGAAAAGGAAACAGAGCTAAACACACATTGTACTACACCGAAAAGCATAAAAGGCAAAGCTATCACTTTAATCCCAATATAAAACTGGGAAGAAACAAGGCCCTGGAGGATGTTCTGCTAGAGGAAGAGGAAGATGAATACAGAGCAAGCAAGCAGCAAACATTAGATCCAAGGTCCTGGCAAGCAGCTTGAAATCCACAACAGAAAGGAAACTCCACAGGGGGCTGGGGAGGTGGAGCACAGTTGTAAACTGGTCTCACACGAACTGGTTTGGATGTGTCTGCACTGCTCCACACCACACACAAGTGCTCAGGGGCAGAGGTGGCTCTCACTAAGCTACAGGCAGGGGGAAATGCAGACCTGTGGAAGGTGAGCAGTGTCTCAGTGCATCAGTGCACCTGCTAGGGATGAAAGCAGGTAGCTGTGGCAGGTACCCATTTAGGGAAATTAAACTCATATATTCCTATAGCAGTGTCTCCATTTAGCCTTCAGTCATCTAAAGAGAATGGGCTGAGCCTACGTTTGGTCACTTTTCATCCATTTTCTGTCCCTCTGTCATGTAAGTGCTGCACTGTCAGTAACTACTTCATTGAATTTGTGAGTATTTACAGGTATTTTCAGACCTAGGCATTTTCAACACATACTTCGTTACCTACCATCAATGCTAACACTAAATTTAAGTTGGCACAGAGTACAAGGCACGAGGAAGGAGTTTGTTTGCTTTGGACTGGATTTTTTCTTAAGTACTGAACAGGGTGTGAACAGTGACAAGAGTCACATGAGTCCACTGAACAGCTGAAGTGCTGGGGAAAGAGCTTTCATCTATAAAGGGGGGAGGCAAGTAACTTGTCCGGTCAAATATACTTGGTAATTACTAGTTAATCTGCTAAGGCCAGATATTCTAGCAGCTACAAGAAGCTCCTAAACCAACAATTTAAACACACTGAATTCTTAAAAATCATGTTTATCTTTCTTACTTAATATGTCCTTTTTAAAAAATCAATTCCTTCCTCATCTAAATAAGCTTTATCTCACATTCACTGTGGCCAAACCCACACAAATAAACATTCAATAACTGGAAAAAGTCATTTAAAAAGGCAAAAAGGAAGCTTGAGTATAATAAGGGCTGTGCTGGCCAAGTACTGGTCAATTCCATATTTCCTGCATTTTAAATATTTATTAAATGTACACACAGATCAAAATAAATGGTCTGGTCTCCATTTATTTACACAGTTAGGCAAATCCTTAACCAGAACCAAACACCCCTTAACATTAACACCATTGACAGTTTAATAGGAAGTCGTTTATTTGTCATTTAGAAAACAAAGGTTGGAGACACAGGCAATCAAAACAAGTATTTCAGCTTCTCCTTTCTCCCTCGTTATCCCACAGCACAATATTTTGTTTTCTCAGGTTCTCCTGTACCTCATAACACTGCCTTCAGTATGACAGCTTCACAGATCAAGGATGAAAAATAAAGCAGTTTGGTTTTCAATAACATTAAATTCCCTCTCATACTTTCAAATTTTGTTTTATTTAAATCTATTCACAAGATTCATACATGCAATTGTCAGGGAAATCCTATATACCTACTTATTTGTCTTAGTTTATTTCTTAAGTTCTTCTTACTCAGAGTTTAAATTTCAAAAGTAATTTTCTATACAAAGATGCTTCTAAGACTAGAAAACAAGACTCTTTCATTTAGTTGCTCAGGTTTCCTGGTCACGTCAAAATATTTACCCAGATTTCTGAAGTGCACAAGAAAAACTGGAAAAGCATACTATTCCCTTTTCACAAAGTCACAACTCTGCCCTTGTCTTGGGATATTTATTTTCATTCACCCAAAATCTGGGGCAGTTAGCCACAAACTACATTTTTCAACGAAGTATTGTAAAAACATTGCTAACCCTGAATTCAGTAAGAATGTTTGGCCAAATACTTTTATCAGCTCTTCAAAATCTATAGTATTTTTAAAGCAGGGGGAAAATTCTATTAAATGACAAGAATTATCATGACTACTTGTCTTGAATTCTTAATTCACACACACATCTCATACACAATAAGGTTAACTGAAAAAAACCAGAGAAAATCAGAATTAGTCTCCACAGCATATTTCTAAAAATCATTAACTTTTAAAGTACCCTCTGGAGGACACAGCTAAATTTTACTTCCACTCTCTTCTCACATTGTTTCTAAACTTCTTTCCTTATTTTAACAATATGAGATGTCCAAAAATAAAGATGCCCTGAAGACTATTTTGATCCAAAATATTTTCCACACTCTGCTGTTCTATATAGGACATTATTTTTTTGTAAATGAGTACCAAAACTGCTCAGTGTATTTAATTTCAAAAAAATCTAAATCACCGTAGTATATGCAAAATCCTTTTGATAATGTATAAGGCAAGAGTGTAGTCAATTGACACTCATTTTGTAAGCTTTATTTCATAAATCTAATATTATCCAGTTAAGTGGATGCTTTAATGCAATTATTTAAAAAAGAACACTCTGATTGTTTTGATTCTATTCCCCAGTCACTGCTTGAATGCATGTCTGTTGGATACATTAGAAAATGATCATCATCACCAGTAGAAATTCTGCCCAAATGGATTGTAAGAGAAAACTAGCAAATCTAGCTGATTCATAACACTTGTGGAAGCTGTCCAGATTCTTTCACATCTTCTTCTTGAAAAAGTTATCCCATTTAAATGCTACAAAACACGGAAGTATTTATCTAGATTTTAACACATTGCACTCAATGCCATGCTTGTGTGATCCAGTCTGAAGCAGAAGTAGCGACACCGACATGATGAGCAACACCTGTAACTCTGCCCAGGCAGCAACAACAGCCAGCACCTGCCTGAAGGAGTTGAGAAGCTTTCCATTTGCAGGGCAGAGAGCAATGATGCAACAGGGTTTAACAGTACAAGAAAAACTGCTTGGTGGCTCTCATCCTGTCACTTTACACGTGAAAAGCCAGACTTACATATTTGTAAGGATGTTGGTAACAGAAAAGTGTATTAAACATGACTTTTTGTTGTTCAGAGGAAGAAAACTCAGTAGCACTATACAGATGTCAGAGAAAACAACCATACAAAACCCAAGAGCACCTGTATCTGACCACAGCCAGATGTCACTTTGCCTGTTGCAGTGATGTCACCTTTACCATTGTAATATTCTCAAGTCATTATCTTTATAAGCTTTTATGCTGCATGTGTATCCTGCTGAAACACTGAATCTCAAGAGGGCAAGCACTGAAACTGCCATAAGATACTGTACCACTACAGACTGTCAAGAAAAAAATAAGCCTCAAAAACTGAAATACAGGTTTGAAGATGCAGGTTTTATTCACCATAAAACTGTATCAAGCTGATGATCATTTCTAAAGCAGGCTTTTATTACAAACAGCTGGAAATTAAAACTCAAAGGTAATAGAACTGGCCTCAAAGCTTGTACACAATCAAACTTTCTTTTCTATCTATCCAATTTGCTTGGGGACAGAAGAAAAGCCAATTGTGGAGCTCTTAGTGCTAGATACCCTAAAGGGAGTGAAATCAGCTCTGCTAACTGAACAGCCATCAAAGCCTGTAAGGTTTTAGTCAAGATGCCAAAATGTCGAGAAATCCTCAAAAGGGGGTGGGATAGGGCACAGGAATGAAGATAAATGAGGGGGAAAAGGAAACTTAGCAACATGTAATGCAGGTAAAGAACCCTTCAGTATCAATGTATTCTGCCTTCCCACACAGCACTCTGCCTTCCACCCTCAGAAACTACAGAGGGTACTCAGTAAGAAAATAAAACCAATCCTGTTTGTTTTTAAAAGGAAGCACATACGCAGAATTACAACCAAGACCTACTGAAAATGTCTGAGACTGGGAAGAAATACTCTAAACACCACATTTGTACAAAGCAGTGTTCACCTTTCATCCAATGGAGCCGAGTCGGTTTTTTTCCTGGTGTGTTGAGGTACTCTTGTAAACTCACAGCTAGAGTAACTATGCAAGAAAGCTTCCAGAGAGACTGGAGGTTGGGACAGGCTGCAAAACAGCCTCTCTGAATTTCCTTTGACTCTCTGAAATTCCTTAGAATTTACAGCAGAGTCCTGTAAACACCCTTTATTATAACAGCTCCTTTACAGCCTGTAAGCATGCATTAAAATAATATGAGGCTGTTGAAAGGGAAAAAACCCCCAAGTTCTACAATTACAGGGGTCTACAATAATATAGTAACAGTTCCTACTAACAAGTTTCACGTTATTTTATGTAGTACTTGAGAAGAAATAGAGTTTATCACCAAAACTCAGTATTTCTATAACAACCAAGACTTAAAAGAGGAGGGAAAGTGGGGAACTCAAGTAATTAAAAGTGAACCGCACACTTTGAACCAGGTATTAATAATCCAGCAGGTTGGACACCAGCTCCAGTCAAAGACCTGGCTGTGGAAAGCGAAACTCTCTCCCTTGAAAATCAAGTCAGTCCATAGATTAGGCTGCTAAATACAAAACATGTCCTAACAGAGCCAGAAGTCTGGCAAACCAGGCACTGGGTCTAGAAGAGCAGGAACACATAAATCAGCAGGCACTGCTAGTCTAAAACCCAGTCTATCGTTTACAAAACTCAAAGAGGAAGGGAGTGAATTTGCAAACTATTTTTTCTCTAATATAGATAGTTAAATTTACACAAAAAACCACATATATGAGACAAAATGCTTACAAAGGACAAACTATAAACTGTTCCACATCTACCTCTGCCTAGTCACTTTCCTGAGATCCCTGCTCATCAAGCACAGCAGTTACAGCACTGCATGACAGCAGCAAGTTAAAGTTAACACCTATATTTTCTTGTGAAATATTAGCATCTGCAACTTTGTACATATGGATTATGAGTGGTAAATACAGGAAAGCTTAACTCCATTACAGCACAGTACTGCAATGAGCAGGAGGGGCATATTCACAGCATTTCTCACCTAGGGTTACACACAGAGTATTCTCAATCTGCTGTATAGATAATTTCTATAAGATATTATTCATAAAAACAAAGGTACAGGGAGTTATGAAGTATAGTGAGCTGCATAGATTACTTCTTAGCAGACCAAGCACCAACTTACCTATTCAGTAAGCTTTTATGTTTTTTACTTTTATGTGTCCATTTCTTCTATCAGCTTATATTGCATACTTAGTCACAATTAGTCACCCACCTTGGGAAAAGGGATGATGTTACCCTGTCCTTCTCCTGCACCCTATGGAGTATAACCATCCCTACAGTTTGGTCTGTCCTACAGTTTTTCAAGGTAAAAAACTAAAGGCAACTCAGCCACCTCCTCTGTCACATTTAAATTATAAGTGACAGCTTAGTTGGAAGACCTAATTTAAGAAAGAAAACAGGCAATTTGAATAAGGCAGAGGAGGTTGGACTTGCTTTTCTCAAAAATTCAAAATGATTTTTCCTGAGCGAAAGAGATCAAGTAAGGAGTCACCAAGATTACATAAGAAGCCAATTTTCATACAAATAAATGGAAAAAGTTACATTTATCTACTCAAACAATGCAATTACAGCCTGTAATAAAGAGTAAGATGGGCACTGGAAGTAGATACTCAAAATATTTCTTCAATATTCAAAGCATCAAGCCCAGCGCTGGCAGGTTATATGCAGCATCATATAGAAAACAACAAAAATAGTTAAAGGCAGTTTTATGCTCCAATTTTGAGAGGCAACAAGAAACATTCCAGTGATGGGTTAATTCAGAAGAGTTGACTGCCTGTTCTTCTCAACTATCCATTACTGCTGAGTGCTGGGGAAAGTGCACTGGACAAGACACTTCAGGACTACAACAACTCCTCCATTTCCAAGTGTAACCTCTGTCTCCATGCAGGGAGGATGTGCAGCCTGTGCTTTCTTTGGTTACCTGCAGAGGACCAAGTCTTGTAGTCCCATTACACTACCTGGCTAATGCAACCCTTATGCAAAAACACAATTGTTATCTGAGTATTTTCAGTTCTTTTACCACAGCCTTTTAGAAGTTGGGGCAGCCCTCAGCTTTGCAAAGTGAGCTTGAAAGAAGTGAGAACTAAGATCACCATGCTATATGGAAGAGATACAATTCCTTCCATTACACATACAAAGGAACTTCAACTGGCACAACAAAGAAACAAACATGTATTTTTAACCAAAAGTTTTGAACTTAGATTTAAATAGCTGCTACCTTTTCCAGCTGCTTAAGCAACACAACAGATGACATGCAAGCCATAAACCAGGACACACGTTTTTAAGCTTCCTTCCAAAACCTGCAGAGTAATTTCTTATTCCATCATACCAAATCTCTTAAAGCATACATGCAGAAGTCAAAGGAAGAGACTTGCTCTTCTCTCTTCCACAAGATACTAACTGGAATGTTCCTCTAGGCCCAAACCAAGTGTCTGAAGCAGGAATCTCCATACTTTATTGGCTGTAATATGGAGGAAGCAATATTCCGAAAGTTTTTCTGATGGTCTTCAAGGTATCCATAAGACCAAACTACTCATGCAACAAGTTTGCATGAGTAGGCTAGGCTTTGTCCACTCAGGAGTTTTGGGAGTGGTTTTTAAGTCTTTATTACTAGGTATGAAGGTTTAGATTCCACATAGCAAAAAAATTCTAAATCCACTAGGAAATGCTCTCTAAGCTTTCCTACTGCACTAGGAGTGGAGCTGCAGGGACAATCAAACTGCTAACACAGACCCAGGAACTCAATCCTACAGCTTAAAAAATGTGCTGAATTGGTGAAAGGCTGCCAGACACCCGGGATCATTGTGAGCTGCCATGGCTACTAACTGGGGTTTAACTCTGCAGGCTCTAAACACCACCGTGCATAGAACCAGCTATAGAGATAATTAGTTACAGAGAAAGGAAAAACCTGCGTGGCAGAAGAGGAATCTCACATGGACAGTCATCTGCAGCTTAACCATATGGACTTTCCATAACCCTTTCAAAACAAGCAGAGAAGACAGAAAAGTTATGGCCCAATCCTTTCAGTTCTTAAGATCTATTTCAGGATATTATACCCAGTTTTTCCATCCCCAGACCCCCAATTACTCTACTTCAAATAATTCCTGAGGCACAATAAGGGACATCTCACTGCCTCTGCTTCACAATCCTGTCAGCGCATCTGACAAATGCTTCAATAAAATAAAAAAGGAGAGGAGAGGGGGAGCTAAAACTAAAAATGGGTGAAGGTGGAGTTAAACAAAGTGAAGTAAGATACTGGAATCATATTTTCAAGAAAGGCGCATTTAAAAATAACACAAGAAGAAATATCAAATAATTTAAAAGGTCACAAAAGAAAACGCATTTCATCAGTTATGTTCTTCACTATTAACTCATCACAGCTTTGACAGATCCTGCTCAGTTACATCACTTCTGAGACCTTTGCAGTTAACACTGCTTCAGGAGGGCCTCCTCCTCCTTCTCCTCCTCCTTTTAAATTATTTTCAGAAATACCATACAGTATGCCTAATAGGTGAATCACAGATTCTTTCTATATGCTCTCAAAGACAAGCAAATTAATTTTCTTCAAAGTAATCAATCTTAGTTAAGTAAACAGACAACTCAAAATGTAATTTTCACGTTTTTTGTAAAAATTATGAAAATAGATTTCTTAAGACTGGGTAAGATATCCATAAGTACATTTCATTACTAGAAAGTTTTTTTTTGTTGTTGTTTAGGAATAGACCAAACTTTTCTTCAAAAATTTTTTTAAGTTCTTTTTTTTAAAGTTATATGAATATGGTACTTTGTGCCTAGTAAAAAAAAAAAAAAAAGAAAAGAAAAGAAAAAGAAAAATGATGCAGCTTAAGTAGTTTTTCTCTTCCCTACTGCATCTCCTGCACTGTCACCACTCCCATACAACCAGAGCCACAAATTCTTCCTTCAAAGTCTACCAGAATAAACACACACCACATGCTAGCACACCTGACCACTTTAACATGCCTAGCACACAAATCCCAAGGAGTGACACAGCTTCCCCGTGTGCCTTCAGTCCCAGTACGCACCCAGGATCTTCGGAGCGAGGCTCCAGCGCCGTCTCAGCTCTGGGGCTGCTACCTGGGCGAGCTGCAGCAGCAGGAATGGGAATGTGAGCGCAGGGCAGAAATCATTTTGTGAAACACTGATTCCACAGAGATACCAGCCTCCCAGTGAGCCTGCTAACAAACTGGTTTCTGGCCAAACTACTTCTGCCTTTTACACAGACACCCCTTTCCAAATAACAGTGGGAGTAGAAGCGAAGTTTTAGTAAAGGTGATTAGTGTGTGTGTTGTGTTCACATTAGCTGCTGTGAACAGGATGGCTGCTTCTTTCTTCATATAACTTTGGCTTTGCCACATCAATCTGAAGAAATGAAAAAAGAAAAAAGGAAAAAAAAGAGGAGGAGAAGGAGAAGGAGAAGGAGGAGAAGGAGAAGAAGGAGAAGAAGGGGGAGAAGGAGGAGAAGGAGGAGAAGGAGGAGAAGGAGGAGAAGGAGGAGAAGGAGGAGAAGGAGGAGAAGGAGGAGAAGGAGGAGAAGGAGGAGAAGGAGGAGAAGGAGGAGAAGGAGGAGAAGGAGGAGAAGGAGGAGAAGGAGGAGAAGGAGGAGAAGGAGAAGAAGGAGAAGGAGAAAGAGAAAAGCATCCTGTCTCCTTCCAGCACCACCAGAGTCCACAGGATGAGGAATAAGGGTACACTGTAATTCTTTCAGTTACACGTACAAAGCATAACACTTGATATTGCTATTTTGCAACTTACACAGGTTACAGGTTGTTTTATTTTTAAATACACTGTAAATGTCCCTCTAACTAGTAACTTACAGTAGAATTACCCTACTAGGTTGTAACAGCAGTCTATTCCACTCAAAAAATGTAGTGCTGACACAGTTATCTTGGGTTTGGGGTTTTTTTTCCAATTAAAGTGGTAAGCTAGAATTCCATATGGATACAAAGGATCTTTGTTCCTTACTAAGATGCTTCACCAGATCACACCTCAGCTCTCAGCTGGGCTATGGCGAGGCTAACTCCTCTCCCTCCCAGAGCCAGATTCTCCATTCCCTATGCTCAGCACTCTGTGCAGGAGTTTACATAGCCTGTATTAAATGGCAAAATATGGGACACAGGCCACTGAAGAAGGACTAAAGAAACATGGGGGGTTTAGACCTCTTTTGTCTCAGAACTAGATACAGGGGGGGGAAGAAGTGTAGGAGTTGATTAATGCATCCCCAGACTCCTGAAAGAAATTGTAAGAACATGGAAACAACAATAATGTGTATTTTCATGAGCAGTAAGAGAGCAACCACAGATTGTGAAACAACCCTGAAGCACTTTATTATGGTGATTCATGCCCATTCACCAGCTCAAGGGAAAAACAAGCATCCTATCACGACCAGCAAAGAGCCAGTCACTTCCCACCTCCTCACCCCAAAGTTTGCACCATTTTGTTCTAATAACGTGCCGAGGCTTTCAGAGGGAGCCCATTCCAAGTCCAACTGTAGGATCCAGCAGTGACAATTCCGGCTGAATGAACACACCCTTCAGGACCTTGCTATTGCCAGGTCAGACAGCATGTCAGCTGGAGAGAAAAAGCATACTAAAAATAGAAATATCCCTTCATTTCCCAAAGGGGAAGCCCTCATAATGAAAAGGCTCAGAGTGATCCCTAAGTCCCCTTTCCACAGCACTCCTTGTGATGTTTTCAAATAGATGAATCCCTACATTAGACCTCACACTGCTGAGAAACAAGAAAAGATTCACAATACTGTGAAACGTGGAAAGAAATATTTCAACTGTGCAACCAAGCAGGTTTACTTTTTGATTACCTTTAACAATCTTTAACACAAACAATTTTTAAAATTTGAAACTAAAACTATTTAGTTTCATAATAGAGAACAACTACCAGAGCATACAAAAATTCCTGATTTTAGTTTTCATTGCTTTTTCTACTATTCATAACATCTTTAAACTGTCTGCACCAAGGAATAAATTCAAGCAGGATATTTGTAATGCAATTACTTCCCTCATAATAGTTATGTGCTTCTAAATCTATTTAGTGGGCTCTGGAACAGTACAGATTTTGTAAGGATGGCTCAGTACTATCTCTGTCAAGCAATGAGTAAATATGAGATATTTCAGTCAATACTGTATCTATTTGTTGCCTCAGGAGATTTTTCTTCCTTGTGGCATATAAGGAAACACATTCTGCTGTTTTGTGGTTCTTTTGTTTTTCTTCCAGGAAAAAAATGTAACCCAGCACTAACAGTATTTGCATTTCAGCTGGAGCCCTCCTATTCAAGAGCTAACAGTTTAATACAGACATGATACTGCACAAACTGAGAAAAAACCCGATATTACGAACAGGACAAGTAGTACAATATTTTCAGGAATTAAAATTTTACTTAATTCACAGCAGCCAATTGTACAAATATGAGGCAAATGTAGAGCAAATAATTATTAATCAAGTATGCGGTACTCTTTGGCATGTGGACACAAATCATATGTAGAGGTAACTATGCCTCTCATTAATAATAAGTCTTATACCAGAAAAATAAAATTTTCAGCTAAAAATCCAATTTATCTTTCATTGTTTGCTGATATTTATTTCAAGCATCATGGATGAAAACAAGGCTGTAAAATTTGGCTGAGGCAGCAGTTAAAATTTTATGGCTTTTGAATAGTTTGCTCAAATTAAAAATAGAGAAATGTTTATTTTGTACAAAAACATATTTTCTTTGGTTCTAATTTGCTTAAAGCTATGCTTTAAGCTACAAGTTCAACAACAAAACTGACCTACTTTCGTCCTCTCGAAAATGTAACTTATACTGTACAAATTTCACAGGATCCCTGTAGTACTCTCTATTATTGCAAAAAATTTCCTATTATAAAACCTACATTTATCTAGGTATTACCTTGGCAATTCTTTCTTAAATCTATATTATAAAATATTTTATATTTTAAAAAAAAAGAAATTTCAAGATCTCCTTCTTTTATTTCTAACAAGAATCTACTTCTAGGGGAAAAAAAAAAAACCAGCTTAGGACAAAGTGGCTTTAACTATCCTAAAATCCTAAACTTTTGAAAAACACAGATTTTAACATGTCATGCCTTTAAATATTGCCGTGGATAATATTTATACAAGGAATATGCTTTGTGGTATCCACATAAAAATCTCACAAATATGGTGAAAAATAATAATTTTTAAAAAATTTTTTAAACCAAAGCAAAAGTAGACAACTGACAGATTTAGTAGCAGTTGCTAGGATCTCCATGGAATTCATTGTCACTCGCCACTGCCACACATTCTGGGATGCTCAGGTGTATTCACTGAAGGCTGTGAGCAGGGGGGCAGAACTCCCCTCTCACAACAGCCCTCGGTCGTGCCAGGAGCAGAAACTGGCTCCAAGACCAAGCCCCACCAGCCCCTGGCAGTACCAGAGCAGGAGGAAATCACCAAAGATCACGCTGGAGGAGCAAAAGTACTGAAGGAGGAAGAGCATTTGTATTGAAATAAGGAGCTGGATCAAAAACTTGTTGGGGAAGGAAACAAGGGTGAAGCAGAGCAAATTCAATGGGATAACCTGAGATGCAAGGATGGGGAGAGGGAAAGGAAACACAGAGCTGAGAGAACCAGGAGGAGGCCTGGCATGGCTGGAAAAAATATGACCAGCTTAAGAAATCCCAGAGGTGGGAGTGAGGAAAAAGCAGTCATACCTGACAAGGAACGGAACATATGGGAAGGGCTGAAGCTTAAGAGTAGAAAGAGGCAGGAGGAAGGGAGGGAAAGCAGAGGAAACCAGATAAGGAGCCTGAATAAGAAAACTGAAAAGGCTGAAGTAAGGCAGGAGCCTTGAAGAAAAATAGTCTGCTACCATGTGAGTAACTCGGTATGATGGCTTTCCTGAAGCACTGCACACAATTCTGCAGTAAAGGACCAACCACACTTAGGGAGGCAAAGGCTGGATCAATCAGTGAAAAGGACACTTGAAGGGGGAAATCAAAAGAACTTGGCCTGTTTGATACACTGAAAGTATGTGTGATTATTTTCTAAAAATACATCAGAGGGGAAGGAATAGTAAAATAACAGGAAGAGGATGAACTTTTTTAATCAGAAATATAAGTCATGAGAATAAATGAGCCAAGATCTCCCAGGAATAATTTTATGCTAAACAAGTGAGGAAGTTATTTGTAGTTGGGTTTTTTTGGTGGTTGCTTTGTGCTTGGTTGGGGTTTGTTTTGGTTTTTTAAATCATAAAAGCAGTATCTTCAATAACATCTAAAAATAAGAAAAATAATGTGCCTTTTTTTAGATGCACAAAACCCTCAAAGCTGTGTCAAGCTAACAAGCCAAAACCCTCCCTCTAAAGAAAAATCCCTCACCCAACATCTTTAAATCTTTGAGAGTGTGCTGATGAGATGAGCTCTCAGAGCTGTGCAAGAGCAGCAGAACACTCACCTGGAGGCTCTGCCCAACCGGGTTTTAAGCTGGGGCTGCCTTTCTTCTCCCCAAGCAGCACGAGAGTTTATAACGTGCTCCGCTCAAAAACCACACGTGGTTCTGCTCTCTGGCAGTTTTGCTTTTAGCCTCTTAATTTCCAATGGCTACAGCCAAAAGCAGGGAGCCAGCAAAACATGGTTTACTGAGACCAGCACACAAAGACAGCATTTTGTTTTGTTTTATGCTCTGTACTCGGTCTGACTTTGAAAGGTCTGTAATGCTCTTTTGACATCTCTGTCCTCCATAGCTGAAGGAAAGCTGCATTAGAGGAATGATTTTAGCAGTATAGGAATGTGTTCTACTGAAAGACCTGTAAACTGGAACAACAAGAGTTCTGGATCTATTCTGGGATACAGTGTAAGTCAAATGTAACACACACGCACATCATCTGCTTTGACAAGCGGCTTTGTTCTGTTTTTAACCGCTATTTAATCAGCATCCTACTCACATTTAGAGGAGATCTACTCATACTTAAGGGTGAAGCCCTGTTTCCATTATATTAAATAGGAATTATAGTATTGAGTGGAGACCAGAATTTTACTCCAGACAAAACATTTACCTTGGAACTACAGAATGCAGTAGTTACAATTGTTTAATCTTTCCATTCAGGAGAAAAAATGGTACAATACATCACAACTGAAAACATTTCATTTTTACTTAACCAAAGTGGTTCCAAAACAACTAGATCTCCCTTAAGCAAAATTATCTAGAAATTAACTGCAAGTAATTCATCATTTGCTTGCTATGAGGAAAAAGACACACTGGCCCCACAACAGAGAACTCCACAAAGCAACTGGTTAATTGTATGTTTCATTCAGTAGTTCCTGGGCACACTTCTAGTGAAAAAAGGCACAAAGCCATTTCACTGTTAAGTATGGCATTTTGTGGGTAGGATAGTAATGAATACTTTTAGTCTGCATAATTACTTTCAAAAGGTCTTCTTTATAGGACCTCTAATAAATATTTAAATGAGAGTAAAAACTCCAGCTAATCCATCTTCCAACAAAAGCAGACTCCAGGCCACCCACATATCTATAATCCTTTTTGCCCTAACTCTTGACACCCAGGATATTTTATGCTATTTATGTGTAAAATGAAAATACTTCCTGTTACAGTAACATTGTTTATAGATGTCCAGCAAACACAAAGTAAAGGCTTCAGCTCTGACCACACCCACACCTCAGACATTTTGTTCAAAACTAATTATTCCTTTCTATCTCTTGCAAAGAGAATTTTGAAAGCATGACCCTCTCTTAACCGGTTGTTTTGCCCACCTGCACATACAGGCACAGTGACAGAGGCCACTCCAAACTCATGTCTTTGCCATAGGCCAACACAAACTTCCACCTATCTTGAAACCTTTCCCATACATCACACTCCCCATTCTTCCACAAAGGCTGACAGTGGGAGAAGGCAGGAGACCAACAGCACACAGAAAGATACCCTCTCTCACAGGGCAGCTTCCACCTCTTGCATGAGCACTCTGAAACCAGATCAGTAAGAACAATGGCAGTGACTGAGTAAGAATATCCAATCACAGTGAATGGACTGCTTAGAGTCCTCCAAACATTCCAAATGAGATTAAATCCTTCAAAATACACCACAAGATCCTATGCCCTGGCAAAAATTCTTTGGCATCTAATGTCTGTTTCTCTATCCTCACTTCCTTAAAAACGTTCCTATGCTAAAGACATGGCTGCATAAAATCATCCTTGGTTGTTGGCTTCCCCCACACCTTTTTTTGTTTTTCATCAATATTTCCCAGTTGTTGCAGCACACCATTGTCCAGGTTTTAGCACAGCTTCTTCTCTTCAAAAATGTGGAAAAAAAAAAACCAAAACCAAAAAACCCAAATGGAATTCAGATGATCAAATGTTATAAAAGTCCCCTTTTCCCCAGTAAACGCTGAGAAATAAGTTCACTCAAACTTATTATCAAGACATACTTCCCCACATCAATAAAATTACCTTTTTTTACATTATGACTAGAAAAAATAGAAAACATGCCTTTCTAGAAAGTACAATTCAGTTTAAAACCCAGCTGAAAGCTTCAAACCTAATTGTAGACTTATCCTTGACCGCATTACCTCCTAACTGCTGCACTGCTTTTTAAGAAACTATGAAAATATGTATCACGTAGGTAAATTAATAACAAAAAAAATAAAAATCACAATATATTACATTCACATTCTGTGAGAAACAGTTTTCCCTCTTGTATGAGTATTTGCTATAACACAACGCAGCACTCAAGCATTCCATCTCTTCTGTGATAACATAAGGCTGTATTTTTGTTTTCTCACTACAAGTTTGATTCAAACTGCTCTGCATTTAGAGCTGACTGGCAGCTCACACTGAGCAGGAGCTGTCTGGAGGTAACCTCTCTGAGTGGGCTACAGGCTGTTGCTCAATGGAGTGGTTTCTCTAGAGCAGAAGAGAGGGAGAGGGAGGAGGAAGTGAGAAGGGGAAGAAGCAAAGACAAAGAACTCTCATGGGTAGTAAATGTAAAGATAACGCTCTCGGAAAGTTTCTACAAACTTCCGAGGCAACCTTAAGAAACTTTAGTGTATCCAGAAGTACCCTGCTGAGAGGTCAAGTAAACACAGCAGTCAGTGCTCACCACCACCACACCAGAGTCACCATAAAGCAAAGCCCAGCAGGCCGGGGTCATAGCTTCAAGTAAGGCAACAGGAGGACAAGAACACTCCAGGCACACTTATTCTCTGCCTACCACCACAGCTGCAGCACTGTATCTTTGAGAACACTGCCCTGGACACATAGATGCAGGCAGGTAGCATCTACAGCTGGCAAGATCCAAGCCATGTCCATTTAAATACTGAAATCCAAGCTATATTTCCTGTGACAACCCTCAGACATGCTGTCTGAGCTTCCTGGAACCCCTCTGACCTTCAAATCACCCTGTTGCAACAGGATCCCTATCCTATCAATCTTAAATGCATATTATTTCCCTGAATGCCAGGGCGAAAAGGTACTCCTCTGGCAGGGACCTCCTTCATTAGCTGTGAATTATAGTGATTACAAAAGGCTAGTCAAGGAGTCTCATTCATACCAACCATACACAACATGAGTGATCATTTTACAAAGATGCTTGTGTAGATTAAGCTGTTGTGTTTACTTTCAGTATGTGAAGTGGTTAGTGTACAGCAGTGGTAAGACCAGGCAAAGGCATTTCTTACAGTAAATTCCACCCCAAAGACCAAGTGTCACAAGTATGGTACTATAATAGTTAGAGATGTCATATTCTTTCAGGATTTCTTGAGAAATCTACAGATTACACTTCTCTTTCCTCTTGCTTCCACCATGGCAGACATTAGACAGAACTGGCATTCAAAGCCACCCAACAGGCAAGACCATGTTTATTTCTACTTTAATCTTCCATGTGTTTATCATTTGCTTGAATCTTTAGTATCTCTTTATCCACCTTCTTGTTGAAAGATTTGTAGTTTGTTTGATTTGCACTTAAGAGAAAAACAGTGAAGGATACAAAGAAATCTCCTGGCTTCTTTCACACCAAAGGATGAGGTCATAGGGCTGTTGACAATTATTTTAAAACAATCAACCTTTCATTGAGTGTTGTGATTGTGCATATTCGCACAGCTTGATGAAATACAGGCTTGCTCCTATCTAGAGCCTCAGGATTGCAGCCATGATACCAAGTAGTAGTTTTCCAGGGCTGGAAACATTTTCTAACAATTTCAGAGACCAAAAAGAGACATATTCCTTAGTACTTAATCCCCAAATTTGAACCATTATTTCCTCGCCCTTCTGTGCTCCAAAAACGTGGCTTTTAACAGATGATTTATTAAAAACATAATTTTTCCTAAATCATTTTCATTGATGGTAAACTTCAGTACTCTAATCATTTCTACAAGACAGCCTCTCCAGCTGCTTTTCCATTGCTCCCCCTTGGTCTCCGGAGCTCAGCCATCAGCCACAGCGACTTTCTGTAGCACTGCAAAGGGAGGGAGGGAGGAAGGGAGGAGGATGACTCATCTGTGTCTCCAACCCGATCTCTGAAGAGGAGCTTCATCTTGAACATGAGCAAGAGAACAGTCATTTTAAAAACGAGAAACGTACAACCCTGACTCCTTCAGCTGCTACTTGGGAGTCAAAAAAAAAAAAAAAAAAAGAAGTGGCAAAAACTAAGTAACTGTCTGAGCTCCTTGAACACAGATTAAAGCAGCCATGCTGGGGGAGAAAATTGTTTGAGGTGTCCAAGACCCTGAAATGGCTGTGTCTACTCAAGGAATTTATGACATATCTTACACCTAGGCTGCAGCATGGTCCCTGGCACACCTATCAAAGGAAGGTTTACAAGTAGCTGAAGACTTGCATATGTTTGCCACCTCTGTGTAACCCAAACGGTTCAAAAGAAGGAAGAGGCAAACAGGTGACTTCCAGGGTTCATGATGTTTCTCAGTTAGTAAGGACAATTTCATAAACAGTAGAAGTAGCAGAAGATCTCCAAAACTGTGCATTTCAAGATGTTTTCTTCAGATCCAGTTTTAAGGAGTTTCAAAACAAGGGTAAGTAAATCCACAATACTGCATGCTAGTTATTAGTAGTTTTCCATGTTCTACCAAATCAGAAGGGAAAGGATACTTCACTTCATTGATCCCTTCCAATTAGAGCATTATGATCCACAGGCTTCTCCATCAGTATCTCATCTTCCCCTTTGTCCCAGGGATAAGAAACTTTATACCTGGTTTCTCATACGTTAAAATTGACAGCAAAGGCATGATCTGAAACTACAGCTTCCAATTTTAGGACAGTAACACTGTGCACAAGCACACAAACGTTCTTTATAATTCAGTTTGAATTTTTGGGCTGGAAATGTAATCTTTTCAGAAGTCTGAATGCCAGCAACTGCTTCTCAGGCCTGATAAAGCACTGCCCATTATAGAATCTGTTCCTCCAGTACCACTGGTGGCCAGACTCCCTGGAGTGCAGATGCAAAAAAGATCCCATGGCTCCACACAAGAAGGAGCCCCGGAAAGGACTGACACAGGCTCCCAGACACAGCCCTGTGCCCAGACCTGGAACACATTCCAACCCAGGAAAGTGTAAGGCTAACTTGCTGCCATTTTGCAATGAGGATAAACTTCATAAAACATAACATCTTTTAAATAACTCCAAAAATTCAGGTTCACTGTTAAAAACAACAGAAAACTGCATTCCTGCTTTATACCCATCCTGCATTCCTGCTAATACAGACACAGATACTTTCTCTGAAAAAACCCCAACTGCTCTGCTACCTGAAAAGGATTTTGTTCAAGAAATATAATAAATCCCTAGTGTCTCTGCAAAGATTCAAAAGCCCATTCCAAATAGTGTAAGAAGAAAAAAATTATGATGATGATACATTGTTACATGCTTTAAAATTCTAACAACATTTCAAGAATTAATGAAAAAGGTTTTCCTAGCACTTCCACTCATTTCTTTTAACATTGGTAAGAAAAATCCATGCAGCATAAGACACTATAAATCCATTGAGACAAACATTCCCTGAGGTATGCACTGCATAATAGCTGTAGTGGAAGCTATGCCAGTGACTAATTAAACTTATGCCTTGGGCTTTAGTGATGTCAAATCATCTATTCCAAATTTATTCCGTTTTTAAAGAGCAAGTAAATAATTTTCTCCATGAATTCTATAATTTTTAAAAAATTAAAAATTCATTACTTAAGATCTTTTAAAGTAGAAATACACTGCGGAGAAAATGTGTTTGATATGACAGGTTATCATATTTGAATAAACATGGTAAAGTTTCATGCTCTTTGAATCAGGTGGTCAGCCCACCCAGGAAGATGGAAAATCCTTCCTTCCTAATAAGAAATTAATGATGATAGAAAAGAGCTTTGCTCTTGACAAAAGGTAGCTTCTAAAAACTCCTACAGAAAATAAGGTGTTCATCCAAGATGATAATTTTCATGCTATATGACAACTTTTACCTCAGGAGTTAACAGTTTTCATTAAATTATGTGGCAGTTTTTGAGCTGTAAAAGTCCTCAAGGTTGGGTTATTTATGACAGTAAACTACAGCAATAGTTACTCTTCCAATTTCAGCAGAATGGCTATAAAACTATGCAGAAATAGCTTCTGCAATAAACTGTTGCAGCCTTTAGCTCACTCTTGTTGCTTTGGTCAGCATCTTCTCATGAAAAGAGGACAGTCATGCCACTTCCTTCCATGGTTCATGTTACAAGGTTTGCAAGAAGGCAACAAAATTAAGACAGCACCTCTTCTTTTTAATTGCATCAGAATTTGGATTCAGTCTCTTCCTAGCTGTTGGTAATTCCAGTTGTTGCAATTCTAACTTAAAGGGCAAAATAACTTCCATATTAAGTAGCACATTCTACATCACCAGAAGTTGTAGTTTATCCTCAAGCTCCACAAAGCTAACAGAGCCCTCTGATCACACCACTTACACAATCATCTTAGGGACAATGGATTCATACAAGCATGTTGTTATTTGAATCAGTCATGTATTACCAAAAAAAAAAAAAATGTATCTGAAGCTCAAATCAGAAACATGTTCTCATTACCTGGCTTTGCTTTTGGCATGCTACTCTGAAAATACAACTACATGTTACTTCTCCTTGCATCAGATCGTGCTTAAATTTATGCAAATATTGTGTAAGTGGCCCAACTTCACAAAGAATGAAACTGCTGTTTGCCATCTGTGCTGGTAGTGTTGCACTGCACATTAAGCTTTATTTAGCATTGTTTATGCTCAAAGTGTCCCCAAACAATATTAACCAGACTGGTTAAGTGCTGGTGTCAGAGAAGCCACAACAGCAGCCATTAAAGAGATTACTGAAGCTCAGAGTGCATGTTCTTCTTTAATGTTCAGACCTATTTTACTGTAAGCAAATATTGAAGGTGTCACTAAGTGTTTTACAGGCAAAGGGACATAAACGCATGAACAATTTTAAATAATGTGGTCATTAATTAGATATTAACCAGGTATTCAGGAGAAGGGTTCATGCAGGTGTTCAGTTCTTAACATGCTGAGTACCTACAGCCCTAAGGCTTGAAGTACTTATAATTAGCTGCAGAATGAAGACGTGCTGAGTTGCTCTTGCAGAAATTCATCAGCATGAACAGGAAGTGTGTCCGTATGTTCCAGGGGTACTGTTTGCAGAAATCCCAAACATAAGAAGTCATAGCTGACTCTGATCTTTACATGCAACCAAGGAAGATGGTCTAAATACCACTTGCCACAAAGAGGAAAAGAGACTTCAGAACGACACTCAGCCTCTGCAAAGGTAATAGATACAAGGGCTACCTTCTGCTTCCTCACCTGAATACAACAAATCAGATCTAAATGATTGAACTTTTAAGGTTTTGTCCTTAGACAATTAGAATTATTTATTATTAATGTCATTTAAAAGAGTGAGGTTTCAAGAAAGAGAAAGCTCCATAGGTGTGTAATTTTAAGTGACAACATTGGTCCATGCAGTTCACAGTGTTTTCTGCTTCTCCTTAGAGACTGTGAAAAACCTCAGAGTATGCTTTGGAGATAGATAAGACACACACACATCTACAGAGTTATATATTAAAATATTCAAGCAACAGCATAAATTGAAGAATATGCCTCTTTGATTAGCAATAGGCAGTGCAATCCAAAGGGAGCCATACAATAGACTACATGAGCTTTGGATCAAATCCATGAAGCTAACATTGCAAACCACCAATAAGAAAAGATCTCAAAAAACAAAGCTATGAAAAGTAGCTGCTGGTGAGTATGTCAAAAGTGAAACCCCAAAACCAAAAAGAAAATCAAAGAAATTGATTCTGATTACACAGTTTACTGCAGTTTTAAAGGAGGCTAATTGGGGGGAAATCAATATTAAGTCACCATGGCACATTTGAAAACATCACAAGACAAAAATCTCTTACAAACACAAATCTTCGTCTGTAGATATTGTCACAGCATTTTAAAATCCAAGATCTCATCAATGCTTGTATTAAACCTTGGTAATCTCAGTACAAATAGACTGAGGGCCCTATGGGGTGGCTCCTAAGAGCCACTTTGCTCCACCTCAGGGTTCCAGTTCTTAAATTCCTATGCATTCCATCAACTTCTGCTCATCTTGTCCCTCTGTCTTTATACCACACCTGTGTGAAACAGGTGCAGTAGAGATGGTTTACAGACAATGTTTATGGTCTGTAGAGAAAGACCATGGGGGCATGCTTAGTAACAGGGTGATGATAACTGAGGAAGAAGATGCAAGTAAAAACACCCAAAAAAAGAAAAACAAACAAACAACCCCAAAAAAACTGAACCCAAAAACCCAAAAGGAAACACAGCAGAGCTGTTATGCTGCATTTGAACATTACTCTGCACTTCCTCCAGTCCATTTTCATCTTAGTGTTGTTTGGGGTTTTTTTAACTTCATTTACATTTTTCAACACATTACCTTGGGTTACAGTGCCCTATCCAAGCCTTTTAACCCCAACCCACAGCTTCAGCCCCTTTCAATCACCCTTCTTAAATTCAGCCCTTGTTAGCAATTCCAGAGAAACTTTTACACTGGACACTGTTCTTTTCCATCCTTTTTTTTTTTTTTTTTTTTTTTAATCTGTTTTAGCAGTGGTTACCAGTTTTAACCAGTTTTAACTCCTCAGAACAGCAAACANTTTTTTTTTTTTAATCTGTTTTAACAGTGGTTACCAGTTTTAACTCTTCAGAACAGCAAATATGCCCCAGCCATTACAATCTTCTCCCTTAACTGCTCTATCATAATGTCACTGTTCCTCTGTTTTCCTGACTTAAATCTAATACCAACCTAATACCAGTTTCTCACAAGTTTGTCCTAGAGAGGCAAATATTCTATTTCTAAATGTAATTTAGACAATTTTCTATCTTGGCTGGCCTCTGCCAAGTGTCATTGAACTCAGGCACAAGATTCTACTGCTAGGTTTTGTGCTTTTTGTGCTTCTCTCACACAGGTACAACGTGTTTAGAATGTGGCTGTTGAAAATAAATTTTACTTCAAGACAGAATGGTCTGCTCAAACACCCTATTCTGAAAACATCTTGTTCATACAAAGCTTCTGTCTTAGCAGAGCCCTCCATGAATGACAAAAGAGGAGTGTGATTCATTTGGCAGCTAAATTATTTTAAAAGTTCCACAAAGGTATATAAAGCCCTATATGCATCACAACTTTTTTTTTCCCCACAATCATTTTTCTTTTCCTTTTCACTCAATCATTCTTCTCTGAATTATTAAATCCTTCTTTCCCCTTCATACATTTTGGGAATTCTCTAGCTGTAAGAACTTGTAAGAGAAGGCTATAATTAGCAGTAAAAGAAAGAGGGTTGTAGGGAAAAGATCGCCCTATGGGAACTGTGAAATGGAGGCTATTTCAGGTAAGTGAAAATCCCAACACTCATTCAATGTATAACTTCTTCAACAAAACTCATCCCAGTCAGCGTCCTGCTTACCAGACAGCACACAGGTGGTTCTCTGGCTGACAGATGAAGTCCACAAATTAACACACATTCTTACCCACAGTCAAGCTAGTAAAAAGCAATTCTGGAGAAAAAGCCAAACTGTATGTGTAGCAGCTAAGGACAGAAAAGCAATCTCAATGACATGAAAAAATTCAAACCAACCATCAGTGTATAGCTCAAAAAAACCCCCAATCTTATAATGAGTTTCAGAGAGAGTAATAGCAATTCTGACTAGTTAGAGAAAGATATTAAAAATTCCTGTGATTTTCAAAACACCACGCAGACATTGCTTCTCACATAGTTTTGAGTCCATTTGACAAATACAGGCCCATGAACCGATTTACAGGTTACTGAAAATGAGAGGAAAAATATTAAATGGATAATGGATGAGTCATACTCAGTATAGAGTGCAATACTGAAGTTTAATCTGGGTTACTATGTATCACTCCATCATGTGGTGTCTGCCCAGCATGCCCTGTAAAATAAAACACAGAGAAGTGCTGCTTGTATTCTCAAGAGAATGAAAGCCTACCTTACCACAATATCTCAAGCACAGAGAAGACCTTCTGAGTCTGTTTAAGGACAAACACAAAACAGGACTGATGTAACACCATGGGGAAAAAAAACCAAAAGGCCATCTTAACTCACAAGAGGAGGATAAAGTATAAAGGAACATTTCTAACCACGAGAGAAAAGAGATTCTCAAGCAGCATTTGCTGGGCACAGCAACAACCCAATGAATCTTCATAAACGTGAAACATGGAGCCTACAAGAGTTAAGGGGATGATCTAAAAGATGTTTTCCAAACTCATCCCATGCCCTTGCTCTCTCATTCCTACACCAACCCATATACACCCACACACAAGTTAAGCCGTTACCTCACCCCTCACCTCTCTGAGTAATTTGAAGCTACTCAGAGTAACATCTTAATTAATATTCTGATATTTTTATTTCTTTGTTTGCAAGTTTTCTCAGCGGTTACCTCCAACCATTCTTCTCTCCCTACACTATTTTACATCAGACAAATCCTGAATTTGTATTGCTGCCTTTCACAAAATATGGATACTCTCTGTAGTTAGCTACTTTCATGAAGGGTTACTTATGACTAGTAATAAATTAACAACTCACCTCTTCATAGTTAAAGGTCACTTCAGAACTTGTGGCATGTGGCAGAAAGGAGGAGGAAGGGAAAGGGATGCAGGCAAAAGTACAGCCTGAAGAAAGCTAGGTTTTGTTTAAAAAAAAAAATCAACTAAAGGCACAGTTCACTCAGCCTATTCAAATGCTTTAAGAATCGTAATTTCATAATGTTACTAAAATCTCCTTCTTCATTCTCAGCATAAGTGCGTGTGTGTGTGTGTAGGCATCATATTTTTAATTGCAGTGTGAAAACGTTGCTCATTGAAAGAAAAAGTATGTAGTTATAATTAGAAGTGGAAACTATAACCAACACTTTACTTAATTATACAGAAAAGGCATTGCTTGTTCTCAAGATAGAGCTTCCAGGTGTCTTGTACTTCTAATAACACTCCAGTTTACTACTCCATAGTTGAGTTATCCCTATTGAGCCAAAGTACTGTGCTCCAACTGATTGCTTTTACAGGCTCACAGAATGGCCAAGGCAGGAAGGCAGCTCTGCAGATTGCTTAGTCCAACCCACTGGCTCAGAGCAGGGTGAGTGAGAGCAGGGTACTCAAGGCTGTGTTCAGCTGGCTGTTAATTACATTCAAGGATGAAGGCTCCACAATATCATTGGACAACCTGTTCCACTGTTTGGCAAACCTCAAAACATTTTTTTCTTATGTTTAAATGATTTTCCTGTATTTCAATTCATACCCATTGTCTCTCCTCCTTTCACTGTCTACTGCCAGGAGCACTCTGGCTCCACTTTCTGTACTCCAACACATCACGTAATCAGACACTTAATAAGGCCAGCATTTTCCAGATTGAACAGTCCCATCTCCTTCAGACGCTCCTGAGACGTCACAGGCTCCAATCCCTCAACCATCTTCATGGCCCTGCACAGGACTCACTCCACTCTCTCCATCTCCCCCTTCTACCAGAGAACCCAGAACTGGACACACAGCTCCACAGGTGCCTCCCAGAAAGGAGAAGGGGACAAGGATCACATTGCTGCCCTGCTCACAGTGCTGTGCCTGATGCAGCCCAGGCAGCCAGGAGCGGCCCTGCCACAAGCACACGCTGCTGCCTCAGGCCCTGCTTCCTGCCCACCAGCATCCCTGGGCCCTTCTCCACAGAGCTGCTTTCCAGACACTCAGGCACAGCCTGTACTCGTGCCTGCCATTATTCCTCTCCAGCTGCACAACTTGGCCTTTCCCTCTGCTCACGAGCATCCTGTCAACCCATTTCCCCAGCCTCTTCAGGCCTCTGGCAGCACGAATGGCAGCACAACCCTCTGGGGAGTCAAACACTTCCCAATTTTGCAGCACCTGTCAGCCTCCTCAGAGTCCTCTCTGCCCTGGCATCCTGGTCAGTGGGGAAGATTCTGAGCAGCATCGGCCCCATGCCCCACCCCTGGGGCACCACTGCCAGGGACCAGCCTGCAGCTGGACCTCGTGCTGCTGATCACAGCCCTCTGAGTCCAGCATTTCTGCCAGGTTTTTCCACTCTCCTGGGCTGCACCTCATCAGTTGGTCAAGTTATGGGAGACAGTGACAAAAGCTTTGCTGATGTCAACATAAACAACATCCACTCCACCAAGTCAGTGATCTCATAGCAGAAAACAAGCAGATTGTTCAGACATGACTTCCCTTTCATAAATCCATGCTGACTACTCCTAACCAGCTTCTTGTCCTTCATATGCTTGGAAATGGCTTCCTGGAGGTAAGCATGAGGTTTGAGTTCCCCAAATTCTCCTTCTTTTCCTTCTTGAAAAGATGATCGACTTTTGCTTTCTGCTACTTCCCTGGAGCCTCCTCCAAGGTTCTTTCTGAGAAAATCAATTTTCTGTCTCAGTTTAATCTCCTCTGAGATTTTATTCTGGATGAGGCATAGCAGATCTGTCTGCACTACCTTTATGATGTATGAATGAAAATAACACTTGTTTTTCAGATACCAGGCTAGGTTGCAACAATGGTAGAGAGAGGAGAGAATGCTTCAGAATGCTTTTATTCTGTGGAAGCAAACATGACCTAGTGTTACTGAATGACATTTCACAGAATAAAATAGGTCTCCCAAACCCAAAATACCACAAATAAAGTTATCTATACTTTTGTAGTCAATCATAACACAGACCAAGCATTCATGTGAGCTCAAGGAAAAGAAATGAAGCCATATAAGATATAATTATTCAAGCAATTCCAACACTCATTGTTACACAGCTGTGATTAACTAAAACACCACCTTTGAGATTAAAATGTATTTTTAGACCATATACACAACCTGACAGCTATAATTAAAAAAATTACTATATATTATATAAATAAAGCATCCATCTTTCCTGTGGGGAGCTATTAGAGCACTGCTCTTTCCAACACTGTCAGAGATGCCTGAATTTACATGGTTTGTCTTGTGCCCATTTTTTCAATGTTTTTCCTATTTATTCTTTTTATTTCCTGATCAAACTTGTGCTTCTTCAAGATTTGCTTAGTCACACCATTGTTACCACTTGCACAGAAGCACTCTAACACAGTACAAGCTGTACAGCTTTTCTCCCTGCACACAAGTGCACCCAGCAGAGGGGAGAGCTTCAAGGCAACACACCACTGAACACAACTATGGGTCTCTGCTAGCATAGCTATGTTTTCTGCAGTGCACAAAAATTGCTTCATTAACATTTCAAACAATGTAATTTGGTGCCTCAGCTGCATTTCCTGTGATGGTCTGTACAGTGAAGTTGGCTTACTATGGGTTCATCTTAAAGAAGCTTTTCCAGATACCCTGTGGGTATCCTTTTCACTTAAAAAAACATTCTAGAGAAACTGTTCAATCACTCCTTTACTTGTTTGGATATTAAATGCTGTCCGAATATCTTGCACAGCTTCCACAGCTGTCATTATTCATTCTAGCCTTTTCATATGAGAATAAAATCTGAATATTAATTACTCTTGTCCAGTCACAGAACTCAAGCCTTAAATTTCTCTCCTTTCTTCCAAGAGAGGCAGGTGATAAATAACTACATCCAGCACCAGGTACATATAACTGAGAGGGATAGTTGTAAATTCCTTGGAGAGGAGGAAAAAGAAAGATACAAAAGGAGATGGGGGGGAAAAAAAAAGGAAAATATTACAGTGCAACAATGTGCTATATATGTTAAACAACCAAAGTAGAATTTCCTAAAATGGTACCTATTTCCAAACTTCTGCCAGCATAGCTGAAGCAGGAATTAGTAACTGAACCAGCAGAAGCCCCTGCCACTGAGTTCAAGTAGCTGAACTGGTTTAGCTGATTGAGCTTTTACTGGCACAGCCTGTTTGTTTCCTGTGCAGGGTTTTACTGGATGGCCCTGAAGCAAAGCTTTGCCGTAGAGCTGCTGCATAGCAGAAGCTCCTTGGCAATACTTCACACTAACACCCTCATAACCATGAAAGAACACCAGAGCAGGAGGTGCAAGTTCCTATCACAAGCAAGGCTGCTCATCTATAATGTTCACAAAGAACTTGGTTTTGTATTATCTTATGCTATGTATTTTTGCTCCTCACTGAACGGCACACACATTCAGAGAAAAAAAAAAAAAAAATATTTCAAGTGGGCACTGTTAACACGAAAAAAATGGAGGAGCTCTGTTAGTGCTACCAAAGTATCTTCACCAGACATTTATTACGTTGATGTAATTTCTTTTGCACACCTAGAAAAGCACTTGTAGTTAATCACTCTGTATTGTCACTGAATCATTACATGTCATACCTTCTCACAAGTCCTGTTTACATGCATTTCCCTGACAGCAGCAGAATCTTACTACTTTGAGATGAAGTTCAATAAAATGGTGGTGTCACTATAACGGCAGCATAATATCAAAAATGCCATTTCAAGTTCACCTCTCCCCCTGCTACTCTCTATCATGCTCCAATGATGCAAACTTCCCTTTTCTCTTAAGCAGTCTAACCAGCTAATATTAATTGACTTTAACTAAAAACAATTGCCTGTACCCAGTATTTATCTTTAATTTCATTGCTTGTTGCCAGATCTGATGAGGGGATACTGAGTGTAGGAGCCCGGTCAATTTTTCCAACAACACAATCTTGTAAGAGATAGTAATTTAGCCTCTCCCTGTAAATCCTGTTTTCACTTTATGAATGTCTGAAAACATCAGTAGGAAACAAATACATCTGTTAGCGCTCATTAGCAAATGCTGGTGCTGCTGGTTGTCAAAAGTCAAATCCCATCTCCCTGTCTGTCCCTTCAGATATATTCTTCATTGGTAGGACTTGAGAATCTCATTTTAGTAAAGACAGGCTCAAAGGCATGACTGAGAAAGCCTCCACTAATACAACAGTCTTCAAATAAAAACCTCTCTCTAACACAGTTGTAATTAATAGTTTCTCATTCTTTACAGTGCTCAGTGCCATGGAGCTGCAATTTGACAGCAGAAGGGCATGGTACAGAGATTGGAGAGGCAGGTTACCAACACATTACAAGTAACTCCAGGCATGACCAAGGAAACTCTGAAGGAGTTCTTCAACCCTGGAACTTGTACGCCCAGTTTCAGCTTCATGAGAAAATAAAACCCACACAGAAGCTGTGAGGTGGGAAAGTGAGAAGAGAAGGGCAGCTTCTAATGGAAACACATGAGCCTTTAAGTAAACCTACTGGGAGTACAGGACACTCAGCTTAAAGAGACCAAGCAAAAAGTACCCTTCTCTAAATACCTGAATGTTCACTAAGGAAACAGTGCAATGGTAAAAATCCCAGCACAAAGAAATGGGGTCAATATTACAGTGTCACTGCAAGCATCACCACGGTTCAGAAGGGCAAGCAACACATGCTACTTCCTTGTGCAAACTCTCATGTATAAAAAAAAAAAAAAAAAAGCCATTCTTATGCAATTGCTTAGTGGAGTAAAATAGGTTGAATTAATGGATTTCAGAGGATAAACTTCCTTTCTTTATTTTGTAAAATAAAGGTCCCCTTAAAAATAATTTCTTATACTTCAACTTGTATGTTGTGGTTTTAGACCCAGTGTTTATTTCTGCATACAACACACATGCATCATGCATGCCTACTGCATGGACATATATATATGGATTTCTGAAAACACCTGGAAAGGGATTACAGTTTGAGAAAGACTTTTTATTTTACAGTTTAATGAGGCATTCTTCTCTCTCCACTTACTCAAAATTTTCCACTGATGTCCACTAGTTTGACTAGTCTCTAAAAAAATGTCACATTGAATGACAGGCTACAGAAGTTCAAACAACCTAGTAAAAACATGTGGGCTAACAATACAGAAATTACCAAGTTTTCTGTGCAGAATCACAGAGCAATCAAGAATTATGAAATGCAGTCCTCAGTCCCACAAGCACTGGTGCATATAAAGAGTTGTATCTTCCTTGTCATTCCATCAACTTCAGTGAAAGGAGGTTTCAAAGTACATATCTTTTCTTCTGCAGGGAAAAGTCCTGGCAATACCTCACAGCAAGATAACTCAAATCCTAACTCCTTCCAGGATTTTACTTTAACTGTAGCATTCTGTACTTTTACAAAACATCAGCAGTAAACCAGTTCTTGCTTTTGAATTAACTATCACTAATTGTAACAATCTGTTCATGAGAGCAAATAGCGCCAAGGCTGTGGGTTCAATCCCCATATGGGCCATTCACTTAAGAGCTGGACTTCACGATCCTTGTGGGTGCCTTCCAACTCAGAATATTCTGTGATTCTGTAATCTGTGAACTCAAATTCACAACCACAGGCCTTCAGGTTCTCTCAGTTTGAAAGGACAGTCAGAGTCACAGAAAAGTAAATACAGCAGGTATACAACAGAGCATTACAAATCAGCTGAAGGTTGCAAAATTAACAAGTTGTGTGGGAACAGAAGTAAAAACTTGACCATATATCATTCTGCACCTGCACAACACTACATTTCAGGTAGTTCCACTTATAAGTGCTTTATTTCATGAAACAAATTATATAGCAACTAGTCAACTAAGTTTTAGAATTAGACTCCTCTAAAACAAAAGGGAAGAATTAAAAAAATCTGTTGAAAGCTACACTGAGACATGCATGCAGTTATTTGGTGGGTGAATTTTAGCTATTTTTTAATCAAGATAAATAATGTGGTAGCTCTGAATTACACGCATTTTTCCATCCATATTCCTCTAATTCAGTCCTGGAAGGAGAATAACTCAGGTCAACTTAGACGGACTTTTAAAGGAGGAACAGATTACATTTTGATAGTACAATAAAATTGAGCCATGGGACATTGGGGAAGCATAAAGAAAACATGAAGATTTGTACTTTGCTTTCTTCTAAATCTAATTATTAGGCATTCATCAGGCCAGTGATTTGGCAATGGCTGATGACAGTGTATGAGCCGTGTCTCTGTAGTGCCATGCAGAAAATGACAGCACCATGCACTAGGACAGGCAGTCTGCTCACCTGCTGGCAAGGTCCTGGGGGCAGCACGAGAGGGAAGCTTGGGGTGAGGGAACAAAAATGAAAAAATCCTTTAAGCAATCAAAAAGCTGGTTAAACGCAGGTGATAAAAGGAAAGTTGAATGATGTAATGCTCTTGACTCCAAGTAGGAAGAGAATAATTTTCAGCCAAAAGGACTAAAAAATATTTTCATTTGGTTTGTGTTATCGATCAATAAGTAAATACTGACAGATAAATCAGGCTGCCTAAACACACCAAAGTATGTTTAAAAGGGAAACCAAGGTTTAGCTAAGCTGGTTATCGTGAACCAGCCAAAATAATGGCAGTAGCTTGTAACCTGAGGCAGGCATGAAAATTACGAAAGAAGTTTCTGTTTTAGAGACAGTATCTGTTGAGAGGGTGTTTTTTATCAGGGCTTTTGATAATACTGGTTTATTGCCTCTGGGAAGGCAAACAGAAGCTCTCAGGAAGAACAAGGAACAAGTACTGACTCGATCTTGCAAAAGGTGCAGTGAGTCCTCACCAAGTGGGAAATGGACAAATCAAGGTTTTGTGAAGCACCAGATACATACACTCAACACCTTACAAATTCTTGAATGGCTTGTGATGCATTTATTTCTCTCAATAGTCCCAGTCCAAAAA
>VZTJ01002320.1:1329971-1361107 GCA_013397795.1 Orthonyx spaldingii | reverse complement strand
GGGGGGGAAGAAAAGAAAACTGATTTCAGGGAAGAGAGAGTATAAGTTTAGGACACCTTCTCTTTGCCTCACAACCTTTTAGGACTAGGCTGGAGAAACGCCATGAACCATCAAATCCTGCCAATTCTATAAATCCTTACGACTACTTTAAGAGGCTATTGCCAAAACCACATTGAATTCTCTGTGTAACACACACTTCTAATAATAATATATAACTAAATTCTGAATAAATTGAAGCTGCTTTAAAGAATTATTTTATTATAGCTTTAAAGAAGTTACATGTTTGAAGAGATAACTTCTAAATGGCACATTGGGTTCTTGCTTCAATCTCTGATTAGATTTTCCTCACGTCTTGGAGCTTCGGGAAGGGAAGAAAGAAAAAAAAGTATTTGTTTCCCTTTTAGCCCAAACTGATTTTTTTGTAATTTACAATTCTAACAGCATATTTTAAACAGGAATACTATACTGAGGTTTTCTTAAGACTACAAAAGACCAACCTGAACAAGAAGAGGAAATAATTGAGTCTCCTTTGTATGTTAATTGACACAATAACTCTATCGGTAAAGCAGTATTATGTATATTTAAATAAGAATGTTTTTAGACATCAACAATTACATTTCATAAAGAATGAAAAGCAATACATTTTGTTTTCAAATTCATAAATTTCATAAAACCATAGAATGGTCAGGGGTTGGAAGGGACCTTACAGATCATTTAGCGCAAATCCTCCTGCCATGGGAGGAGTTGGATCCATGTCAGAATTTCCATCAGTTCTATTAACATATAATTAGAAGTAAAACACTGTCTTTTCAGAAGGTTACTTTTTGCAATATAATGTACTAGTAACTAAAAACTAGTAAATGCCTTAACACTGAAGCTTCACATTGCTGTGTGTTCACTACATGACTCTTGCATGTACTTAAAACACTCTCACATACTTCATAAAATGCTTACAGGCTAATTTCCACAAAACATGCAACAGCTGACAGCCCCAAACAATCACGATTTTTCCTCTCTTTTCCACACCCCCACACTCCCCTGAGTAACCCCTCCCCTCAAAGCCTGCCATCAAAACATATCCAACAAACTGGTCACCACAAGACAGCCAAATCCACACTTGCTCCCACAATAAACATACGGGATCCATCCTGCTGACTGCAATGAGCACGGCGTGCTTCCCATCCAGCTGGGAATATCACCAGTTCCCTGTGACAGGGAATGGGAAAGGGCCTCCCTCACTGCCAGGCAGTTTCAAATCACTCCCAGGACAAGCATCCAGGGCAGCTGCCTCACGGGAGCTCCCTCACCTCCTCTGAATCCAGATGAACAGGTTGAGGTGTGACATCATTTGTAATCATGCCTTGGGCATCCAGGACAGCCCAGAGTGCTGGCATTGTGCTCAATTCCCTTGTAAGAGTGAGCACAGCCAAGTCACAGACTACTGACTGGCACAAGACCATCTTGGTCAATCTGTGTCTTTGTGAGGAGATTGGCTGGGAGAGGGAAAAAGATTTTGTTTTACTAGTTTTCCTTTCACCATTGTAAGAGTAATAACAGCAACAATAATAAATAATAACACATCTGAGATGTTACATTTCTCCTCACAAAATCTTAATTGCTGTTGACAGAAACAAAAGTTCAAAGAGACAACATTTTCACATGACTATATTCTCTTGCATTTCAACATAAGTATAACAAATTTAATGGTCATACCCAAAACTTGGAATAAGAAGCTAGTACTCCTGACACATTCAGTTAGGATCCCATGATCTAAAACATTTCCTGAAAACAAACACGTACACAGTATTCTAGTAAGATTTCCAACAACAACAAAAGAAAAAGCTCATTAATGGAGTTGCAAATTCCTGCCAAGTGTGTTGGAAAAAAAGAAAAACCAAACCAAAAAAAACAAATCAAAAGCACCCAGCATAATAATTCACTGACCCATAAAGCAAGTTATCTTTTCAGGTACACACAGAAATAATTTCCCTAGTCTGCATATAACCCCAGTGTCTCTGCTACTGTCACAACTTTCCCAGAATCACAGAATATTCTGAGTTGGAAGGAACCCACAAGGATTGAGTCCAGCTCTTAAGTGAATGGCCTGTGTGGGGATGAAACTCCCGACAAGCAGCTACTGAGGTAAAGCTGACCCAGACATCACTTAATAAATAGTATTCAGACTGCTGAGGAGAGCAGTGAAGGCCCTAAGAACCTACAAACCCCAGAGCAAAGGCAGGAAGTCACAGAGGTGCCAGAGAGTGCAAAAGTCTGTGGCAAAGCAGCAGGGAAGGACAACAGGAGTTGGTCAGCTCTCTGCCTGATGGGTACCAAGCAGCAGCTGGGGAAGCAGAAAACACTGCAGGAACCAAAGTGCCCTCGGACATGGGAAATACCCTCTTTTCCTGCCCAGGACCCAAACTACAGCTGCCAAGGCCCCCTGCACGTACACAGGACCTGCCTTATGAAAGGTTTTACGGAAGCACAGGCAGGGATGGGTAGGGGGATGTAACAAGCACAAAGGTCTCAGCAAGAAATCACTAACAGTCCCCCCGTAACCTCTGGCTGGTCGTGATAAAAAACAAAAAAAAACATACAGAGAAGAAAATTAAATGACAAGCAACACATATGGATCTGCACCATGTACTTATGATTCAGAATGAACATCCCTGACGTCCTACAACTAATGCGCACTATTTAAAGATTGTATTCTGCTTGCATAACTAGAAATCCAGGTTGTTTTTCTGACCCAAGGCAGCAGTACACTGACACTGTCCTGTTTCACTGATTCTAAAACACAAGCTATACACCAGAATTTCAGAAACAACTACCACTACACTTCTTGCTTAAGATAAATTTACCTCTCCAATTCTGCCAGTAATATTGGCATGTTCTCTGGAGTACAGAAAAGCATTAAGGTTGTTACATGCAGCAAATTCAGTTTACCAGTAAAACACTATTCAATCCCACATAGAATTGGCATCGAAAATTAAAGCCAGCAAGCATGGCTGTGCACCAGTTTCCTGCTTTCTACATCTTCATCTGCTATCAGCAAAATCTATCTGCCTCAGATGCTGTCTCGCTTACACGGTTTTACACTGCAGAGCATGGATTTCAAATTGAGGCTTTCAAGCTAGAAAGACATCGAAAACCAACTTTATATCATATAAATGAACAACACTGCAATCACACCTGATACCTCCTCTTTGTCACCTGTATAAACGAGAATTAAAACAGACACTAGGAACAGGACATAATTCTCCATTCGTACTTCTATTCCTCTGCCTGAAAAATCGAAAGAAACACAAAAAGACGACAACCAGATACAACTTCGTACATTTCTTACGATACATTCAGCACCATTACGTCTAACAAAAGTAAGTATCTTCAAATGTTGACAGAGGTAAATTAGATCTTAAAGAGAAACCAAAGAGTTTTCTCATATTTAGACAAACCTCTTCCATAAAATCTTCCAAGCGGCCATAGCCGCAGACTAATAGGCAATGAAAATAGAAACAGAAAATAAATTTCAAATACCTTTTCTGTTACGCCTTGCATATTGAATTTCAGAGCATAAGAAGGGTATGAATCTGTCTTTTTTTCGTCGCTATATGTATAAATATACAAAAAATTCAGAGCAGTTGTTTTGTAGATTCAAGAACAGGAAGCACCTCTGCTACAACTTTGTAGAGAAAGTCCCTTGAAAAAAAATAACTGCGTATGTACTTCACGTATATCATTGCTACCTCCCCTTTCCTCTTTCTGTCTCACATCTGTCTTCAGACAACTCCTTCTCAATGGTAAAAAATCTCTTTAAATTTCTATTCCAAGAAATTTAAAAACACTTTTGCTACAGGCAACTCCCAAAGTCTTTTCCACATTCACAACCTATTTCATATTCCCTTGAAAAATATGGGGCATTTGTTTCTTAAGTAACACTTCAAATTAATGTCTTTTCATAAACATTCCAATATATTGCATTTTCTTAATTTTTCCATTCTGATTGCTACTTCTTTTCTTCCAAACTCCACTTCCAGAATCTGTGCACAAATGTTAACAGAAACCATTCAGTACTCTTTATATTGTTAATTCCATGATTTCATTTCAGCCCAAACATTTAATTTTTGCAAACCTCAATAGTTTATTTGGAGCATCATCATGAATTTATTAAAAAGGAAATAAAATCACAGGAAGGAAAAGCTCTTCTTCATAAGAAATTATTCCCACCTCTCTTGAAGGTAGAATGCAAAGTACCTCAAGAAATTAATTTGTAGGTTTTAACCTTTGAGTAACTTTCTCAACTACTCTTAGAACCAATTTCGATAAGAAACAGGAATTTGAAGTTGCATTCAAGTCGTCTACTCATCTGAAGCATCCCTTTTTGCCTGCTTCTCAACTACTTTGTTGACACACACTGGCAATGGGGCATGAACTGACTGCTGGTCAGCCCAACACTGCATGCACTTGTTAAAAATTTTTCCATAATCAAGAGAAAGTTTACAATTACTTATAATCTTACTGGGCAGAGTGATTATGCTCAACATGCTTTCTAATTGGACTGCTGTTTTGACTATAGCTCTCCATATAGGAGATTTACACAAGACAAACAAGAAAAATAAAGGTTTTTCACTCAAGAGATTTATAAACTAGTTCTGCTTTAAGTAAGTGTGTATCTTCTACTCCATCTTACCTAGTTTACAGAGAAAATGCTTGGCTATGAAAAAGATCTTTGACTTTAAATTCTTCCTCATTCTCAGCTTGAACACAATGTGCTTTTTAGTTCTTTAGAAAACAGCTCTGGATGCTGATTAAAAAAAGAAATTACTAGGAAAAAAAAAAGGAGGGCAGGAAGGAAAGAGCAGGGAGTGGCATTTCTTGAGAAGGCAAAACCTAAACAATTTACTGTTGTTTTAGAACTTTCTATTGAGAAAAAGTTATTTATATTTCAATTATGTGACAGGATGCCACATAACTGAAGTCATTTTGGAAAGAAGAGGCCTTAAAATTAGGTACTAATGGGGACCAATCCTTCAATTATTATATTCCCATAACAGACATTCATAGGCTGCATTTGTTTAGAACACTAAATCCAACACCTCCTAAAATCAGCAGCAGATTCAAAATACCAGCTAGGAGAAAGCTTAGAGGAAGTCAGCATTTGTCTTACAGTTCAGTTCACCAGAATTCAAGCAGAAAAATATTACCGATACACAACGAATACTGAAACAGTTTCTTTCCCCCACCCTGAAGTGTGGATTTTCAGAGATTAGCACAAAACAGATTATTCATTGTACTCCACCACACCAGTTCATCTCATTGAGGCCCTGGCTTGCCCCTAATTTTTGCTGCCTAACAGACACAGAGCTGCTCTTTCTTCTTGCCAATGACAGGAGCAAGGATCAGGGTGTGTGTTCATCCCCACACAAACACCTGAGGCTCCCGTGTCCACCCCCACACCCCCCGCTATGGGCTGGCTCAACTCACAACCAGACCACTTCCCCCAATTACCTCAACATATGCAGCTCTATTGAAGCAAAATAAAATTACTTCATTATGTCCATGTGTCTAAACACACAACAGGCTTACACAGTTAGAAGAAGTTTAAAAAAAAAAACAAAAAACATTTACATTCTTAGAAAAGGGAAAGTACCAAAGATTCTCTGAAGCTGTACTAAAAGATTAACGTAAGATCTGTTTATGTAATTTATTGTACTTCTTGGTCTCTTTTCCATAGCAGAGAGCCAAGTTTATGAGGATTTATAGAAATTAACAGCCTAGGTCTGCAATGACAAATCAAGGAGGCCCAGAGGTACTAATAGCTGGCTTCATATATGCAGACATATGTGTGCACACACAGATGCCCAGGAAAAATTTTTTTTTTTTACTGAGTAGTTGTCCTCTGAATAGCTGTCCTAAAACAAGGATTACTGCAAGTTTTTTGGTATATTACATGAATACAAATTAATGTTTTTTTAGAAAGTTTTTCTAGTTTTTACAGGCAACTGTACCGAAAAATCTAGTTATTCTTAACTAGTTTAGCCAGGAATAAATATTCACAAAAAAACCTATAAAACCTAAGAAAGCATTCTAGAAAAGCAGAATCAGTTACAGAGAAGAGAAAGTATTTCAAATACAATGATCTGTAAGTTGTTCTAGAATAACCACTTTGTTCTCAGACCACAAAGTCAAATATTATCACTGAACAGCAGAAAAATATAGGGGTAGCTTCTTTTATTTTCAGCTTGTCTTTGCAAAGAAAGTAATCTTCTCTTTGTAACATTGCCTCAATAGAACATTGCATTATATATATGCAATATATTGTATATGTGCAATATATGTGTACATACAATACATATGTATATGCAATATATTATGGTTTTGGATATAAGAGATATTATGATATAAAGGCTGACATTTAGCCCAAACAGCACAGTATATAAAGCTTATACACACAACACAAGAACAGTTCCACTTTGTACTCACTCTTACAAAGTTGTCAGGGAACAAACCTCTTCTGCCTTTGAGCTGTCCTTCCCACCAGCCTCCATCATCTTTCTTGATATTGGTGATTATGTCACCTACAGTGATTGTCAGCTCATCGTCATGTTGAGCTTTGTAGTCAAACTCCACTATCGCCTCCACTAAAAGAGAAACACACATATACACAATTACTGACTGCATTTAAGCTTTCCTGCCTTCCAAAGGCATAAGAAAACACCAATGTAATCACATATTCTCAGTGAAAGTAATACATTCAGCTTAACCAAGAGAGTACATCAAAGAGGCAACATGCACTGGTAACATTCTGTGGGTAACTGCTACAAGAGAGGCCAAAGTGAAAAAACACAGAAGCAAGCCCATCACGATTAAGGCAACAAATGGCACGCATTTTCCTTTATTTTTTAAAGGAAATCAATTTGTGATGCTTCAGCAATATTTATTCTGACAGCATTACAAAGTTTATTTTTATTTCTTGGACAAAGTTTTACCTTTTGTTCACAGGACTTTCAAAGCACTTTATTTCATACGGAAATAAATATGGAAATGTCCTCAAGTTCATGAGCATCCCAAGCCACTGCAACTACCTTGCTAAATACATCACTATCAACCTAAAGAATATTTAACAAGAATTTTTTGCATCATGATGAGCTTCACTGTTGTTTATACAGAAATGCAAAGCTTTGCTGCATGAACATGCCCTCACAGCGTTTCATCCAAGAGAGAAGATTTACTTTCACTTGTGATTATACATCAGAGAATTAAGATGAAATACTTCTACTGTTCTGAATGTCTGTTACCAGAGCTGCATTATAAGCTTGCTACCATTACATGGTAAGTCTGTCTTTTCCCAAGGTCTCCCCATCTCCTGAAACCATACACACAAGAAAGTCTCTGTAGAGAATTAAGGAAGTCATAAAGCCAGAAAAATTCCTTTGGAGAATCAAAAATAATACACGTGGAGTATTCAATATGGAAGCCATAGTTACATTTAGTGGTTCATCAAACATCTACTAAGAAGAGCCAGACTGGCAAGATCTAGGCCAGCTGTATCTGTAAAGCCTTACTCCTGTTGCCTTCAGTGGAAAAGCTCGCCCCAAGACATTCCACCTAACATTTAGCACTTCAACCATGGAAACAGCAAAGTGAGAACTAGTAACAGACAGCTGCTTTCTGCACAGACGACTGTGCCATGTAACCCCTGCAAGCTCCAACAAACAGGCAACACCAGCTCACAAAGCAAAGCCAACCATTACACCACAGGCAGCAAAAACATTCTGCCTGAATAACAAATTCTGCATACTAAACTGAAATAAGTTGACAGGAAAGCACAGTTACTTCTTTCCACCCCCAAAATGTCACACAGTCACAATGCTGAATATCTCCGTCCGTCCTCCAGAGCCTGCAAGTCATAGCTAAAGCAGTGTTCTGACTTTTGGACACATTACCAGCCACAAGTTTATGGCTTATAATATTCCTCTATTACTTCTTCCGTGAAGTCAAAAACCATTATAAAACCAGTTTACAAGAGGCCTGCTAAATTACAGAATGAACAGCAAAGGAGAAAGAGTGGCACCACACATTATAAACTGACATGCAAACAGAACATGAAAAATTTATCACTGAAACTTAACTGAAAAATCAGAGTCATTCAGGCTGAGCGAGACTTCATGTCTCTAGTTTAGCTTTCTGTCCAAGGCAGGACCAGCTCTGAGGTCCAACTAGGTTACTCAGGGCTTTGTCCACATGGGTCTTGAAAACCTCCAACCTCCTCCTAAAGAGGCAGGTAGGGCATGCAGGACAATCTGCTCCACTGCTTGACAGGGAGAAAAGTTTTCTCTCTACAGTCTACTGGAGCCTTTCTTGTACCATTTTTCACCCAATGGTCTTGTTGCTCCACTGCTGTGCAGTAACTCCATCTTCTTAATAATCTACTTGTAAGCTTTATAAGGCTGCTATTAGAACCTCCCAATTTCTCTTCTCCAAGCTAGACAATCGGAGTTCCTCGAGATTCAGGTCCCTTCACTCTTCAACGCATGAACTGTTCCACCAATTAGGCAGCAATCACAGACATGAGGAGAGTGCACTCCACTGCCTTCTCCAGTAATTGATAAAGATGTTAGAAAGGACATGGACAGCCCTCAGTGGTACTCCGTTTATTATCAGCTTGCACATACAGTACAAACCACTAACCACCACCTAAATCACACAACTTTTGAGGTTGGAAGGCATCTCTGTAGACCAATCCCCTTATTCAAAGAAGAAACAGCTAAAGCACAGATTGCTCAGGCCCTTATGCAGCCAAGTTTTGAGCATCCCAAAGGATGGAAATTCCAGTCTTTATCACCCTTAAGATTAAAAATGCTTTCAGACACATCAATAACATCTCTTCTCCAGACTGAACAGTCCCATCTCCTTCAGACTCTCCTGAGACGTCACAGGCTCCAATCCCTCAACCATCTTCATGGCCCTGCACAGGACTCACTCCACTCTCTCCATCTCCCCCTTCTACCAGAGAACCCAGAACTGGACACACAGCTCCACAGGTGCCTCCCAGAAAGGAGAACGGGACAAGGATCACATTGCTGCCCTGCTCACAGTGCTGTGCCTGATGCAGCCCAGGCAGCCAGGAGCGGCCCTGCCACAAGCACACGCTGCTGCCTCAGGCCCTGCTTCCTGCCCACCAGCATCCCTGGGCCCTTCTCCACAGAGCTGCTTTCCAGACACTCAGGCACAGCCTGTACTCGTGCCTGCCATTATTCCTCTCCAGCTGCACAACTTGGCCTTTCCCTCTGCTCACGAGCATCCTGTCAACCCATTTCCCCAGCCTCTTCAGGCCTCTGGCAGCACGAATGGCAGCACAACCCTCTGGGGAGTCAAACACTTCCCAATTTTGCAGCACCTGTCAGCCTCCTCAGAGTCCTCTCTGCCCTGGCATCCTGGTCAGTGGGGAAGATCCCGAGCAGCATCGGCCCCATGCCCCACCCCTGGGGCACCACTGCCAGGGACCAGCCTGCAGCTGGACCTCGTGCTGCTGATCACAGCCCTCTGAGTCCAGCATTTCTGCCAGGTTTTTCCACTCTCCTGGGCTGCACCTCATCAGTTGGTCAAGTTATGGGAGACAGTGACAAAAGCTTTGCTGATGTCAACACAAACAGTCACTCCACCAAGTCAGTGATCTCATAGCAGAAAACAAGCAGATTGTTCAGACATGACTTCCCTTTCATAAATCCATGCTGACTACTCCTAACCAGCTTCTTGTCCTTCATATGTTTGGAAATGCCCTCCAGGATTATTTGTTCCATCATCTTTCAATGGTTCACATGGGGCTGACCAGCGTGTAGTTCTCAGCAAAAAAACAGACTTCCTGCTCTTTCTGAAGACACAAGGTACATTCTTGTAGTCTTATTGAACCTCTCCTAATCACAGTGACTTTCTCAAGACCATCAAGAAGGACCTCCCAATATCAGATAGCTCCCTCAGAACGTACCACATCAGGGCCATGGCTTTGCACATGACCAGTTTGTTTAAATATTCCCTAACCTGATTCTCTTCCACTGAGGAAAATTTTACCTTGCCCTGGACTTTCCCACTGGTTTCAGAGTCCTGAACAGGCCAAACTCTTTCCTCTTCAAGTCCGGGACTGCAACTCTGCCTTCTGTCTATCCCTCACTCCTCTCTGGATCCTGAACCTAATCATCTCACGGTCAGTACAGCCAAGGCTGCCCTCAGCCTTCAGATCCCCGAAGAGTTGTTTGCTGGTATGGGATCCAGTAGATAACACGCTCCAGAAACTTTCTGCATTGCTCACACCCAACCCAGCACATGAACAAACTACACTATCCCTCCAGCAGACATTACGGTGATTAAATATGAGCTATCCTATGTTCAGCATCCCGGTGAAATCATAACTCTGAAACTGCATGCAGACATGTAATTCCTCTTCTTTGCATCCCATGCTGTATGCATGGGAACACAGACATTTCAGAGAGGCAACCAGCCATGCTGACTTCCCAGAAAGAGCAGCAGAATTTTCCGTGTAATTCTGAAAAGCACTTTGAGTATGTGGGTATGCTTGGGAAGGGTCCCCTTCAGTCCTGATTTTTTTGATTACAAAGTCCCCATTGTTTGTATCTCATTTTGTTTGCCAATCTGGTCCACCAAGTGCTCATAAAATAGCCAGCAAAAATGCTTTTGCCCTAGTCAGGATAATCTCATCTTTTCCAAGCAATCCTCAAAAAGTCTCACAATCATAAAACTAGAATTCTGTTGCTGACACCAACTATGCAACCAGCTTACCCACAGAATCTATCCACTCATCCTAACGCCCTTTGCTCTCACCCAAAGGATCAAGGAGAATGCATCCAGGCTCCCACACCCTTGGTCATCACTCCAGAGCCACACAGTTACAGCTGATAATTTCAGATCACTTCAGGCAGTATCACTGAAACCTACATGGGAGAGCAGCAGGGAGTAGTAGTCTGAAGCCAGACCAGCTTTGGCAGTCTTACCACAGTGTTCCAGATCTAAGCTCCTGGCAGGCAACAAGCCTCTCTAGATGTCAGGTCAGGTCAGGTCAGGTCTGGTCAGCAGATGGGAGTCTCCAACACTGGCAGCAGGGAATTTCCCTACGGTTGCCACTTCCCACTGTCTCCCGGTGCTTCTGCATGGCTCAGATTTACCAGCTTCGGTGCTTCACTGGACTGAGCACCCAGACACCCATCACTTACAAAACCATTAAGCTGTTCTCTAATTGCAGATCTTGAGGTGGAGCAGGAGTCTTCCTCCTGGCATCAGAAGTTATAAACTTCAGGTTTTCAGACCTGCCATTCTGGGAGTCTCCAAACCCACCCCAAAAGGCACAAACTCCATCTGCCCTTCATTCAGGAAAGTTGGGGGTTTGGGCTCTTGAAACATCAGGGACTTGAAAATCTGGAAACCCAACCCTTTGAGCTCAGCTAACTAACCAATTTTTACACACATTTCTGATATATGAACTAGAGTCCCTAAATTAGCATCAGTATTATCCAGATATATATATATATGTGTATATATATATGTGTGTATATATATATATATATATATATATATATATACATACATATACATACTTATACTTTACCCCAGAGCAACCAGAGCATTTGGTTCAGAAGTTCTATTTACACAGTAGCTCTCTAAAACTACTGGATTCAAGCAGTGGCACCCAGGTACACACATCAATGAAAACTTTTATCTCCACAGAGCACAACAGCACCATGGCTCAGAAAAGGTAAAATTCAGACTATTTAGCAGGGTATTTCCAGTTTGGTTGAACCCCAGGAAAGATCTTTTGAAAGCAAGGACCTGTATCTTCATTTTTAAGCCACCTAGTAGAATGTACTTGCTTTCAGGTCTCAAAGCTTTTTGCATGTGCCAAGTCATTTCTCTTCTTCTCACTACTTAGGAAGCTTTAAAATCCTATTCTGATTTCGCTATGAGTGCAATTACATACTGCTTTCCTCTCCCTAAGCAACTAGGAGGTGGGTAGAGAGCTGTAAGGGGGAGATGGCAATGGAGCAGGGATTCAGGCTGGCTCCAACTGATTCGTCAAATGCTCCTCAACATTCAGACTGCAGCAAGAGACATAATGCAGGAAGACAAACAACCTTCCCACTCTCTAAGTCCCGTATTTTAAAGAGTTCTAGAATCTGTTGTTGTTCTTGCAGTTTTCCCTTAAGAAGGCTGCAAAAGTGACATGATTATTGGCAGTTTTCTTATTAATTATATTCTTTCTCTTAAGCTGAGGCACAAAAAGGTGGGATGGGGCTGTTGAGCTGACTCTACAGTGGCTTGGGTAGGCTGGAGGCACTGGAGTTAACTCCCTGAAGTTTGTCTGGCTTGCCCTAATTCATATACAGACAGCTGCAGCTGTTCAATCACTTTTGTTTTACAGGAGGTTTGTTTAAACAAACAAAAAACCCCAACCCTTTACTGTTCAGGCTTTTCTCTGTCTATAAAAGTTTCCACTTATTAAAAAACACATATAAATATTTTTAAAAGCTGCCTCCTCTCAGAGAATTTGATTACTGTAACATAAGTGTGTGTAAGCTGTCAGAGACATATGAGTCACCAGAATAGGACCACACAATCAAGATGTTTATAAACTCTTCAAAGGAAACCAAGAGCACAATTTGAAAAGAAGAATAAAAGCACACCTAACAAATGTGCAGAATTGTGACAAACTGATGGGAAGGTAGTGCTGAGATCACTCAAAATGTTCATTTATCACAGTACTGAAGTTTGGAGAGTATATGACAGCCAAAAGTGCTTTACAGGTTAATGCAGTTGCATTTTTAAAATCAAACTCCTTTTCTAAAGCACGCTAAACCACAGCAGCTTCTCAAACTGTGTTTTGAAAAATTCGTTCTGCCAGTCAAACTTAATCTTTTTTGTTTCTTTTGAGGTGAAATTTTGTCTTCCTGGAAGTTGGACTGATGTTAGAGACAACACTGATCCAGGTTTGTTAAGAAAAAAGCAGCTCAGATGCTTCACAGCTGTAAGTACAACATACCTGATTCCTGGTGTGCTGTGCTAGATTTCTCCTGGACTGGACTAAACCGGACTAAAACTGTGTCCCAGTGCGCACAATGATTCATGTGAGAGACCACTCCATGGACAGTGAGCTCAAACTAATTTTATTTGTTAACCAACAAAGGTTGGTCTTAGGCCCATCTCTGCCAAGGTAAACAGATTGTTACATTAACAGCCAAAGCTCAAATCCCTTTTAAGCCAAGAGAAAAATAAAATGGCAAAATTGGGACAGACAGATCTGATTTCTCTTTTTTGAGAAATTTTCTTCAAAATATTGTACCTCATGTTGCCTGAAAGTCAAACCTGCCCCAGCTTGCAAACTTTAGCTACTAAAGTCTTTCAGTTAGAAGAAGGCATTTTGTACATTAGGAATGAAATCCAATATCAAAAGCTATTCAAGTTATTTTGATCTACAAGGGGAACATTCATTCTCATGCCAACAAAATCAGCTATTCCTAGTCTTATATTACCATCAATCCAAACTGTAACATAAAAACTCATGAAATAGAATCAAAGCTAGTTATTAACAGCCCTGCTGGAGACTGGCACAGTACAACTCATTACTGCAATGTCAGGGACAAAGACTTTTTTAATTTAATGCTTAGTGGTTTGGATTTAAAATACACAATTTGAATTGCTAATGCGATGAACCAGGCATTGAAATGTAACCTGACAGCTGTATTTTAAAAAAGCACATCTAGAAAAAAACCTGTTGATTAAAAGTTTAACTAGTCCTATCATTCATTCCCCAAGTTAGTCTGGCACATACAGGTGAAATGATTTTGTTGATAATTTACAAATATTTTTCTCATTGTTTAGTTTGTTTCCTTGTCACATTTTAAATTACAAGTAAAATCTAATCTCTTAAACTAACCTAGTCTCAATTTCTTTAATAATGCTACCAATACCTGAAGACAGAAGCATCTCTGTTTATTCTATTTTCAGTTATTGTACAGTGCCTCTCCAAGCAAGAAATAATAAAGAAAAGAAAAAGACATTTGCTACTGTGCAACACAAACTATGTTATTAAATCAGTTTCTTGTGAGACATCTGAAGTGTGTAGGCACAATGGAAATGTTATTAACCTCTTTGGCACTATTCCACCCAAGTAACAGCATCCATATGGCAATACCACCTTCTGCAGTAGTCTGGTTTCACACCCAAATGTAGACATTGAAGTGAGTGCATACAGTTAGTCATGGCAGTCAAGGAGTTAAGAGCTTCTCTACCATAAGTTTCATATTTTCCCTTTTGTAAGTCACTCAGCTTCATGTGAACAATATTGTTGCATTGACTTACTAAAAAAAAAACCAGAATGGAAACCAGAGAGACCACCTGCAAATATTCCACATTCAAGCTTAAGTTCAACATAAAGTTGAACATAAAGTTCAAATTGCATTTCCTCAGAAGAGAGTGCATCAGAGCTTTTCTCTTGCATAAAGATAACATTTTTTAACAGGTTAAAAATCTGACCATTGAATTCCATCTGCCTCAGAACTTCACAGACAAGGTCTTCTTCAAATGTGCTGTTCTATCTAAGACACCTGGGTACTGGTGAGCCTAGCACACTTTCAGAGCTTATGGGCATTCTTAAAAAAAACCCACACTATTATGCTATCTGACAGGTTGCAATAAAACTCTTAGTAAAACAGGAACAACCAGGAGAGAAAAAAAATCAATATCTTTTATTAGACCAAACAGCAAAGCCTGACTGACTTACAGTCTGAACTCAAGTTTAAAAAAAAAACCAAAAAAACCCAAACTATATTACATTCAACAATGCTGGTTTCCTAAACTAGACCTAGAAGTCCAGAAGACCTGAAGATCAAATATGACCTAAAAGGCCACTATTTTCTTCACTCTAAGAACACTGGCAGGCCAGTCACATGAGGGATGCTGTGGTACAAATATGATTGAGAGAAGGAAGACAGATTCACATAAAGTCTGAAGGGCCTCTTCTACCAGAGAACAAAATAATCTGTAATTTATAAAGACTCAACTCTCTCAATGGCATTACACTTTATAATATGAGATGAAGGAATGAGTCACCAAACAGCCCTTGGAGTCATCATTCTACCAAAATGAAAATGCCTCTTTAAAATTTTGATTAAATAACATTATACCACTAACATTACAACTTATATGTAACTTGCAACTGTGATTTTTAAGAAAGCTTGAGCTGTTAGTTTTGCAGCATGTCTGTGGCACAAAAAAATAACTTAAACATTTTTTATCTACTTGATTGCAAGCAAGATCCGTAATTTCCTTGAAAAATTAAATCCAAATTTTGCTCAATTTTTAACATTTTTCTTTTGCAATACTGTCAGGAAAAATACTCCCTGCTAAACGTATTTGCAAGGATTTCACTTCATGAAAAAGAAAATCTGGAGGGGAAGGAAAAAACAATATCAGAAGGAAAAGCAGTACTATTTAATCTTCAAGACATTAAATCCATGCTACATGATAAACAGCAACTCCTCCACTAAGACAACAGCCTTCAGTTTACATTACATTTTCCTATTTCCCCTTTGCAAACAATGGGGGGGGAGCTAAAGGTCACAGTCCTAGAATAGCACCTTCACTGCATCCCTCCGTCAAAGAGCAGGGCAGCCACAGGAGGGGCCACCTAAGTCATATTGCCCAGGGTCCTTTTCTTGTTACAGGCCACAAATCCTCCTCACCCAGTCTGCTCCCTGGGGACATCACAGGCAGCCACAGAGCATGTGGGACAGATGGGAAGCATTTGAGGGGAAGCCCCGTGGTGTGCAATTCACATGAACAGACACATGCAGGCACGGAAACAGAGGAGCTGTGCAGAGGACCCCAACCAAACCCTGATCTGGAGGACAGTGAACACTTGGCCAGGGGCTGTCCTGATGTGCCTCTTCTCTGGGCAGCAGCAGAGCTGAAGCCACTCCAGCTGACACTCGAGCTGTCCTCCAGGAAAAGAGAAGAGCTAGTTTTCAAAGAGGTATGCTTGGTTCCAGTTTTTAAAATGCACAAACATGCAGTTATTCCAGTGGAAATCACCCAGTAGGACAAGAAATACTTCACATTCCAGCTAAGGCATTTGGTATGACCACAATCCATCAAAAACATCTCACATTTACAGTCAGGTAAAGAACAACAGTAAGTCAGTGTGTCTGCATTTTTATATTTACATGAGGTGTTTCCATATAAAATACACATCTCATAGAAAGTCTGTGGTAAATAACTTCAGGTGGGTATTTCTAATAAACATTGTGGAATTAAGTTTTTCTTAAGCCTGTAATAGTAGTTGTCTCTTAGTGAATTTATTGTGTCACACCATATCTCTGATACAAGCTTTTCATGCAATATGCCAAAGCACATCTGAACACCAGAAACGTTCATGCACGTGTAACTATGGAGCAAGCAGGGAAAGAAGATCATTGTGGTAGTTCTAGGTGGCAGCAGTTACAACTGTATTCCCCCTTAATACCACTTTGGATCCAACAAGACATGTTAGATTTTACTGGGATAAGTCTCCTTAACCCTTTAAAAAGACTGAGACTGCACAGATAATCTTTGGCATGCGTGTGGCTGTCAGTCAGAGGAAGCACTTCTATTCCATGAATTAATTGATCTTTTCCCGCAGGCAAAATGGTTCTTCTGCCTTGGACAACAAACTACTCAAATCATATTGTTGCTACTGAAAGAGACTACATTTACTGTAATCCATTGGTTCTATCAAGCAGAGTGCCTCTCAACTACAGCAGATGCTCCCAGTGTACAGTACACAAAAACAAACCTACTTTAAATTCAAATTGTCAAGTTTGCAGACAACGTGCATTGTGTTAACCTGTAACTGAAGAAAGATAGTGCTTCTCAGAGGCAAAATTGTCTTGAGAGCTGTTCACCTTTGGAATTGTTTTCCCCTCAGAAACTAATGCACACAAAGACCCATTCAGAAGAAATGGAAGACATTAGATTCAGAGGAAAACATTTAACATCATCATCTTAACATGAGTTCCTGCCTCCTCCAATATCCATAAACTCTTCAGAGTTCTGAGGAGTGTAAATTATTATACCCATTGCCGAGAAAAACAGAAAAGGAGAAGAGTACTGTAACTTAAGGTAAGCAAAGACAAATAAGTCCCATTTAACAAGATTCATACAAACTTGATAGTAATGCTTCTCTACAGTTTTTAAATCTCATTCTCAGACAACTGAGGGGATATAGGAGGAATATGAGTTACTTCTTCATAACAAAAAGGAGACAGATTACAGCTAAATACACTCAGAACTATTTATAAAACTACCATTTGGCTAAATTCATGAGAATTGCTACCAAATTAATGTAACACCATAAAAAGTAAGCAGCATAGAAAAGCTGATGCCATGAAAATAAGTGTTGTGTTAAATTACTCAGAAGTACTAGCCCAGTATTCTAGCCCCAAAGTTGCCTTGATAATATTTATAGATGACAATGGATAGTACTGAGGTGGAAAGACAAATGAATAAAAAATGGAAAAGATAAGGAACAATTACCTTTTCAGTGGCATGATGTAGCATCATTTAACCCCCAGGAAGATGAGCAGAGGTTGCGGTCAAAAATTGGTTCACAGTCTTCATATTTTGTAATGCATAGCATTTGTTAAAACTCTGAGCTCCTAAACCAGCAACATCCACCTCATCTCATTAAAATCAGACTAGAAGCATGAATGTAATTATGAATATGATCTCAGAGGAGCTTGGAGGATTTCACTAGATGCCTAAGCTGTTACTATCACCACACGTCTTTGCCAAAAGTAGCAACCCTTTTGCACAGGAGGAGGATGGGGAGAATACAACATACTCCTCTGCATCTTAGCCACATTTGCTTGAAGTGCTCATAAAAACGGTGTTACATTAAGTAACCAGACTGAAAAGTGGTGCACAGATACATCCTGTCGTGGTATTCTTGCTTTTGGAAGTGGTAATTTCTGCAAGAGGAGACTGCTGGCAGCAGTAGCCTGATATAGCCAAAATCCTGAGACTATGCTACAGCCCTTCGCTGTGTGATGCCAGCTGCAGACAAACAAGGTGTCTTACAACAATTTCAAAATTATGTTGTTTTCCCTCAGTTTAATGGAATTCTATAATTTTTAAGACAGCAGTCGCAGAATATTTACCCCAGCAGCAACTTTTCTGATTCCACCTGTCAAATGCTAGGACTACAAACCAGTGTTGCGTTTTAACTATAAACTGTCACAAAGACATGCCTTATACAACAGCGAGAAGCTGGTCTGGATGGAGAAAAAAAAGAATCAGCTTTTTTCTTTTTAACCTCTTACATAAATCCAAGCATTTCAAGCTACAAAACTTCACATTCAGAGGAAGGTCAGGCTCAGTATGGAACTCCTCAGCAGTTCCATAATTTATAAGCTAAATTAAAGGAGACAACTATTTTGCTTTCACATACAACAGACTGTCGGGCATTACAGGAGCTGTAACTTCTGTGTGTGTGTGTACTGGGGCTCACAGCTCTAAGTACAATTTACATTTCACCACTATGGGCCAATACAACATTTACATGCCAGCATCAAGCCATCTCCACTAAAGCTCTACACCACACCAAAGGGAAAGCCAAAAACCACCTAAGGTATTAAAAACACTAAACTTCCTCAAATATGTGAGCAACAATGGAAGTTAGGGTAGGAATGTAAAGACATGATTAAAAGAACACCTTTACACCTATGAATATAATATTTTCTTGATTAATAAAGAAATCTCATAAAACTGCTGCTCATGACCCTTAGCAGTGTCTCTATTAACACCAGGTTCTTTTATTCTCCTTCAAACTGTGGTAAGATCAATATGACTGAAAAAAAATGCTGTTTTGGAAATTACTGCATATATGGATTCACAAGTTCCAGGCAATCCTTGGGAAAACAAACTTCACTATTATATCAGATAACATGTCAGCTTCTGTGCATTAAAAAACTTTCAAATTTCAATTTTAGATTCCAGAATGCAATTCTGGAGTAATAAGTTTTTGATGGTATCTTTACTGCCTCTGTTTTCTCAGCTCAACTCAGTTTCTGCAGGTAATGTTTTCTGGATGTCACAATAAATGGAATTCACAAACTAACACTTTTTTTTTTCTCTTATGAACAAAAATGTTTCCACATCAGAGGCATTAGCTGCTCTGTTTTGTTTCAATGGCTCTTTTCAAAATCACGTGTCAATTGTCAGCCTGGGCAAGGCAGCACTTCCATTAACATTTTTTAGTTTTATTTTCTCTGAGAAATTATCTTAATTTTGAACACGGTGAAGTCCTTCAGAAAGTAGAGATTATGCTGCAAGTAGAAGACACAGCTCTTTGAACAGGTATCTCTGGTAGCAGGCTAAAGGTCTCAAGAAGTGAAGTCTCCTCCACCTGAAAAACTTACTCACTTACAAGGGATCTGCTTTAATTCTTATGGTGAGAACAAACCTCCAAAAGGGAGACACTACACAGAGCTCCTCCTTAGAAGAACGACCCTGAAAGCAAAACCTGATGCAAGCCAAAGAAGCACATCTGAAAGCTTATCCCTGACTTTCATTGTGAGCCAGAGCAGCTTGTGACCTGATGACAACGTTGTTCCAATAGGGAATCTGAGCCACTCTGTACTGGCTGAATGGGAATGCTCAGCCGAGCTGCACTCAGAGCAAAAGTACAAACAACAGTCAGCATTTAGACAGAAGAACCCATTGCTGCACTGAGGATGGGGAGAAAGGGGGGAAAAGCAGCAGGATGGAGCTTTGTGGAACCCAAGCAAACAAACAGGCAATAAACCCTATTGTTTTATAAGCAATTATTCTCCTGACAACCTCCTCCTCTCATCCACCCCCAGTGACCAACACTGGTACTGTCTGGAACAGAACAAAGCATGTGGCCAAGGAAGTAACAATAAGACAGATTCTCCTCAAGACAAGTAGAACTTCCTCAGATGCTGGCACAGTATCTTTCTACGGCATCCAGGAAGCAAGAGGCAAGTTAAACCATGCAACCAAGAGAACTGGAGAGGACAGAAATAAGGTGGGCACTGAATGTCATCTACCTTGAGCACTTCTTCCAAGGCTAAGGAGAAAGCTCTGCTTTTCCATCTAAGAAAAAGGTTCGTGGACTCCATTCCCTTAAAGAATCTTCTAATGATCCTCCCTGGTTTTGAGTGGTACAGCCTCTCAGAGTTAAGGAAATCAGAAGCCAAAACTAATCGTAGATTTCAGAGGGTCTGGAGAGGCAAAGAGCATTTTTTACATTTAATTTCTCTGCCTACAAAGTTCCATTCACATCAGCTCCTTGGTTTTGGTTAGAGAGAGACACTGACAGACTTGAACAGACAGGAACTGAAATACTTCTTAAAATAGCAACATCCTGCTTTTAAGTTCTCCAAATTAAAAAAACATTGGAACTTCAGTATTTGGTTTTGCCAACTTCCACAACCTGTTTTACTCCACATAGCAGAGGCACAACTCTTCTATGAGAAAATATCAAAAACGTGGCTGGCAAAACACAATAAGCAACACACACCTCAGCATTATTTCAGGGTACCAATTTCGACTCTGAAAAAACACTGCAGATTAAAGCAGTAGTCTCTAAAAGACAGCCAGTCCCTCTCCTTCCTGACACCATATTTATGGGAATCCAGCCAAAGGTTTCTTCTGTCCCTAATTCTGAATAAAATGCGTAAAGGATCACCTACAATTGTGCTACATTCCACACCAGATTGCCTTCAGAATTCTGTATATCTTTGATCTTAATTTAGAGAATTTTAAGACTCTGTAAGTGAAGTACATAGGAACGCTTTCTAAAAAGGGAAGCAATATATTTGAAAGACAGGTCAAAGAGAAGGAAAGATGAATTTGAAGGAAGTGCATATGAAAAGATGGGATGGCAGAGCATCAGGTATATGAACAGACAAAAAAATGGCTGAAGAGCATCTTTCCTGAGAAACAGTTGAGAAACCGTAATGTAGATTCATTTAAAAAATAAAAAAACCCCACCCCAACAATCACAAACCACCACAACACATGAACTGAAAGCAACAAAACAGCACAACTCACAAAGGGAAAGAACCATAAATGTACTTCTGTAAGTGATGAGAAGAGGTGCAACTGCTTTCTGACAGAATGAGGTGAAGGAATGAGAAACACACAGGAACAAACAGGACTGTTTTCTCCACAACTGTGAACAAACTATCAAATACGCTGCAGAGGAATACATATTAATAGATGTCTCTTGACTCCAGAACCAGTGCAGACAACTTTGAATTGTCAGAAGATAGTTCATCATGAACTAGACAGTATTTTATCTTAATCTTCCACGAATCACAGTCAGATAATTGAGATGTCAGCTAATCAAAAGCATTGTTTATAGGTGTTTCACACACAGAAATTGTAGCCTTTAAAATAAGTAGTGTGGTTAATGGAAATCAAAGTGAGCAACTCTGAAGGGCGGTATGAGCTGACAGAACAAAGACCATTCAAACAGACCTCAGTGGTCAAAGTAAAACTGACAAATATATTTCAACTGTTTTCAAACACAGCTAAATAAAGGTATTTGATGAATGAAGCGATCAGCAGATACAAGGGACTTCGGTATCAAGTTTCAAAGAAAATAAAGATCTTTTCCATTTTAAAAGAGATTACTGAATGGAGGAAGAAATAGCAGCTGTCCAGGAAGATGAACATTAAAAACAATTGTAACCAAGGATGACAGCAACGGCAGCAGGAAGATTTCACTCCCAGTTGAAAGGTTGTTTCTTGCAACAGAAAGAGCTGATCTTACTTGTACAAATTAGTTGGCTGTTCAAGGATAAATCTCTTTTCATCACACACTTAGTCAAGCAAGGAAGAAATCAGAGAAGGATTTTGCTTATTAAGCAAACCTTCCACCAATAAAATAGCAGTTAACTAGACTGGATTAATTATACACACAAATCCCTTGATTAACCACCTGTTACCTCTACGATGTTGGAGCAGTTCTATACAGAGAGATAAACTTTACCCACTGTGATCTACAAGACTTACAGACTGGTACAAAGAAAGAAGCAACTGAGAAGCTAACTCCTAAAAGCCAACAAAATCCACAAAATATTTAGTTTTGTGCCACCTGGAAAATTAACTTTCTTGTTCAAGTTATTAACAAAAATAGCTACAAAGAACACATTTCCAATATTAAGAATACAGCAATTAACAATGAATCAAGATTAAAAGTAATCTAGCATTAGACTGAGATTAACGACTGAACTAGTTACATGATCAGCTCAGTGCAGAAAATGGCTTAAAACAAGAATGAGAATCTTAAAATGAGATGAAACTTAAATGTCACCATTTTCATTAAACAAAAATGCAACAAAAGCACAGAAGTGTATCAAACTTCAAATCTACTATTTGAAGAGGTTTAACCATTTGACTTCAATATCAACATTTAAGTCTGAACCAAATCTAGGTTTCAAGACTGTACAGCGATTAACCTTTTCTTTCCCAAATGCACTCTAAAAATACAGATATAAAAAAAGAAAAGCTTGTAAGCTACCAAGCTGGTGTTCTCCACAACTGCTGGCAGCCTGATGTTTCTCTGAACAAAAATGAAAATCAAATAATAAGGTGTGGTACATGCCATCAAAAAATCTTTAGTATCATGAGGATTTATAAATTTGTTGACACTTTCTGTACTCTCCTGGAACTAGAATTTAATTTTTCATTTTACCAGCAAGTGAAGTTACAAGCATTTCTTACTAGCAGGCCTGTCTTCACATAGTGTGATTTTCTTTTACCTGTTAGCAGGACCTGCCTGGAAGCACTGCTGCTCACTCTCAGGTGCTCAGGAACACCCACTGTCCCAAACTGCTGGATCATGCACTCAAGGCAAGGCTCTCAAGCTCAGCCTTTACTGGAAGGCTTCCACTCTCTGCACTCATTTCTCCATCCCTTACTTTCACCCAGCCATTTAAAATCTGATGGGAACAAAGTCAGGTTCCTCTAGGGTAAGGATTTTTTTTTATTTTTTTTTTTTGAAGGAATTGTTTGAGGTAGTTTGGCTGCTTTGTGTAGGTTTTGGAGGATTTCTTTTACGTGATAGTTTAAGCAGAAAAGTTGGATATTTGCATTCAACGAACATGGCAGTTCTGCAATCTCAATGAACTGCAATACTGGGCTACTTCACGGGAAATTAAGGTGATCTTGTTTAGAGTGAAAGGTTTTGATAGGATATTTTTCCATAAAGCCGTTGATGACAATAAAGACATGTTCATAAGAAATGGTTAATGAAAAAGAAAAGTACTGCAGTAGTCAATCTTCATCAATAAAACATTCAAATCTTGTTTATAAATAAGCATCACCACTCTTCCAAAGCAAGCCATTAATCCTTACATTTGGAAACGTAAGGCCAAAGCTAGAACACTTTTTTATAAGTGGTCCAAATTTAACAGCAAAGAAGTTTTTTAAACCTTTCCATAATGAAACCCCTAAATAAAGGCATCTCTTTCTGGGCACAGCTTGGAATCTCTGGTGTGCCCTTTGACAGTGGGAAACAGAGGAGCACTAACAGCTCAATAAGATCTCAGTGAGACCTCACAGAAAGAACAGCAGGAATGAGAAAAACACTGAAAAATTAAGCTGAGGTCTTGCTGCTTGCCAGTTTTATATCTGTCACAAGGACAGCAAATTTTCAATGCCGCACAAGCCTATCAGGAAAAAAAAATCCACTCTGCCAAGTTACCAGAGTATGAAAAATATTACTTGCCAGTGGTGAGGATGAATCAGCAACCACAGATAGAAAACATATTTGACTTAAAACTGACATGAGAGTTCCAAAGAATGGCTTAAAATGAAAATTTCTGTATATGTACACTTATACTCTGATACTGCTGCTACCTTTAATGAAAACCTTTATAAATGCAACTTATGGGGAAACACAGGGCTACATGCAAAGAGAGTCAGGCTGACACAAGTAAGTCCATACAGCAGTTGCACTGACCTGAAAGAACTTCTTCCCACAAAACCAACCTAAAACAAGCAGGAAAACACCCTGAAGTGACTTCTGTGTGTGTTTGTTTTGAGACCTCATTATCAATAAAAAGCACCAATATGTTGCTTTTACGGTAACAAGAGAGTTCCTGGAAATTGCAATTGGAGAACACAACGTGTTATCAGAATTCCCATTTTGCAGGAGTGATTTTTCCTTTGCTTGTTTTAGGTGAGTTGGGTTTTTTTAAATGTAAGTCACAAATTCATTTATTATAAATTACTTGTGGGACATAAACCACTTAATTTTTAAATACAAGGAGTGTGACCACTGAAAGCTAATTAAATATTGATAGATCATTTTGAATGCTTTGGGTTGGGAGGGACCTTTAAAGATCTAGATCTAGTCTAATTGGGCCTTGACTTGCAACACATGCAACGAATCTATATTGACATTTTCAAAAATGCATTAGTTCCCTGGGGAACTGTGCACCAATGCTGACTTTGATCTTCAAATAAATGAATAGACTTACATTGGTTTTGGTGTGAACTGGTTTCAATTGTCAGAAGTGATTTAGCTGCACAGTATGAAAAACAGGGAATAAGACAAAGAGGAACTTTTTCCTTCTGTACAATTACTCCTAATGAAATTCAAAGGCAGAGTTCAAAAGACACCTCTTTATAATGACACTACGGATTAATCAGAAGTTAGGAATATTTTCCTTGTATGACTGCTCAGCTTTCTACAATACATAATCTTTATTGCTAAAGAGAATTTTTTTCAGCACAAACATCATTTCTGATCCACAACTCTTCATACTAAATCACAAGAACAAATTCTCAGCAACACTCCCACTGGAATACAGACTGCTGTAAGACCGGGAACAAAGACATTCTTTCCCCTTCCACTGCTCGTCCTCCAGGATGCTTCGTTCTCTAAGGCAAAGTTATGTTAGGAACAAAGCACAGCCAAGACCATGCAACAGTCATCTCATCACACAGCTTTTATGTGGATTTACCACTGCATTCTCAAGAGCTGGTTTCTACTGATGTTTCTCAATTATTAATAATAAAAAGGAGGGGAAAGTCCACTTCATTTGATAATACAATCCATGACTAGCGAACTGCAGTATTTGCATATTCTCTCACACACAGGGACTTCAAGCTTTTATTGTGTTTCCTCTCAGTGTGAAGCAGACTGTCAGCTATTACTTTTACATTAGCTGAATTACTGAATCTTGATACTCACCTCCTCTCTCATTCCCCTCCCCCATATATATTCTTTCATCATTCCTCAGTGTACAGAATGTAGATATGCCCTGCAGCTACTTCCTGCTTTTGCATCAAGGGAAAACATCCGCTCCCTGGTCCAGGATTTTAAAAAACCACACAGATAGGAACCATACAAAATCCAACATGATTTTTTATAAGCTTGCTCTATACCAGCAGGATCAGAGCAAAACAACAGATACCATCTCTGCAGCTGTTTTCACTCCTTTGATCTGATCAGGGCTAACCTGCTTGCAGCCCTTCAGTCACCTCTAACACACCAGACCTGAAATTTCAGCTGCTCATTTCACATTACCAAGCTCTCCTTTCTCTCCTCCTAACACATGCGACCCTTCCCCTACAAGGAGTCAATGCATTATCTACAAGGTCAACACTGATCTCCCACACAAATTCTGAATACACCAGCAGTATTCTTAAAAAACCCTCTAACATCCAGTGAATAACAATTACAAAATAAGCTATCTGAATAACATCATTGATAAATTGTGATAAATTGTATATATTACATTAGAGGCAGTTTAAACAGAAATATGTATGCACTCAGCATTAATATCAAAAGAAAACTGCTTCTCAATAAAATGTTTTATTACATTATTATTATTATTACATGCTCATTACATTGCTTCCTTAAACCCAGGCAGAAAATAAACCTTTTCTAGCAGCTGTATCATAATTTCCTACATAAGAATCTTTGATTAGCACAAAAACAAGTAAGAATCATACTCTTTTAAGAAACCTTCTATTATAAGTATTATCCTCTTTATCACACTTCCTGAGCTAAAAGCAACAGTTAATATAAAAAATAACTATAATGGAGAGCCTGAGAAAAGAAGAGCTACTGGAAAGGAGCAAACAGAAGAGATGCTAACATTAAAAAAAAAGACCACACAATCAGAAATTATTTTCATAATCTTTTACATTTACACACTTACTTACTTACTTTGTATTTCTTGATTTCTGATCCCTATCTTGATCCATTTAGAAGGCAGCTCTAACAACCTTTTATGACAGAAACATCATTATTTCTTGGTTACTAGGAAAAGAAAGCTTCATGCCAGCTATCTTCTAATGAAACTTTATATAGGTTACTGAAAATATTTTATTACAGTTTATGAAAACTCCCATGGGATCTCAGGCCATAAGACATTCATAGGCTGTATAATGTCACCAAACTACTGGAAATCTGATCCTGAACAGCTCCAATGTAATGGCCTTCTTGTGAGAAACAAACCTACCAATGACTACAAAAGAATTAAATCAGTAACACCCTCTTTGAGGAAGAGAATTAAGACTGTACAAGTTGGGAAGAATTTTTACACAATATTTTCTCTATAAAGCCACTTTAGAGTTGTTTAAAACCTTATTTTAAAAAAATCAAAGTGAAAAAAGTCATGCTAATCATCTTTCTTATGACCTTCCCTTGTTCAGCTGAAACCGTTCAACTGCCTTCAAGGATGACTGCAATGACAAATACTATTTCTATTTTTAAAATCTTACAGCTATTTTACTGAAAGGCTCCAATATCTTCACCATTCTGGAGAGGCAACCGCAAGCACACCTACCATCTTCTGTGAGTGATGTGTACAACTTCTGCTAAGCTCAGGCCTCAAAAATGCTTCATTTTAGATGGGAGTGTAGGGTTGCTGGAGTTTCCCAGCTGCACTCCCCAGGGCTCTGCTGCAGTGAGCACTCTCCAGGTGTCACCACGGGGCCAAGCACAAGTTCGGATGCAGGCACAGCTCTGGTGCTGGAGGTCAGCCTGGCCCCACACACTGCAGGAAGTGTGCTCAGAGCACTGCCTCTGCTGATGCTGCGATAAGAGAGAGGAAGGGGGAGGAAGCAGCATCTCTGAAATGTGTAAAGAGACACAAAAGGAGGGGGAAAGTTGAGGGCAAGGGATAGAGGAGAATTTGGAAAATGAAAAAAAAAAATTGAGAAAAGTAAAAATGGAAAAAGTGATTACAACTAGCACAGAATAATCAGACTCTCACATAGATTGAATTCTTTTGATTGCATTGCTTCTTGGTGTAACATTCCTCTGGTGTGTACAAATGAGCTGCAGTATTCCACAGCAAAGCACCTTTCTCAATCAATTACGTAAAACCATGCAGACAACAGCTGTCTGCCAGTATAAGTGATCTAACTGGTTCAAAGGGCACCAGACTCTCTCAGGATCCAAACTCCCAGCTATGGTGGCAGTAGAGGTGATAGATGTGATTTCACATAAACAAAAGCAGCGTTTCCTCTCTTCCCCTTTCCAAACAGCAGAGCTTTAACAATACCTTGAAAAACATTAGGATGAGAAAATATTGACGAAGAAAGTGTTTAAGCACTGTGATGAAGGCTTGAACCGCAGAGCTTCCTTGCAACGTTATTATACAGGACTCACACCTCATTTAGTGCACTAAACTGGCTGTGCTTTGAACATGAGCAAAGACTGCACAGCAGAAGAAAGGATTTTCCTTCATTTACTGCAGAAGTTGGGAGGTGTGTCTCGACTGACAGGAGGAGCTGCACAGCTGCTTTGTGATGATGGCAGTTAAATGCTGCTCTCTAGAATCACACTTCTAATTTTGCATTTTCTAAATTTGATAAGCAGTACATTTCAAACCAGGTTTCCCCCAAGGAACTCCCATATCTACTTTGTTTTCTGCACCTTCAACTTCAGGAGGACAGTCTGATGTATGGGCACCCCATGCTCTTGCAGATGAGACTGAGTTCCCTAACCATATGCGAGTCTAAGTAGTTTCAAAACAGAAACACAACCAAACAAACCCAAAAGCAACAACAAACAACCAACCCCTCCACATACACAAGTCCCCACAAAACAACACCTCTTCATTTCTCAAACATTTAAGGAGGGGGCCCAAGCTTGTTACACTACATTCATGATTACCTTTAAGGTCTTTGCCTTGTCCCCCGTTTTTTATGTTGTAGAGAACTAACAGCATTATTTCACTCAACTCTTCTGACAAGTCCATTCCAAGTGTAAATTAATTAATTTTAATGCAGTCTACCTATAATGTCATAGAGGAGCTCATAACAATTATATGACAAAGTATTTCTTATAAGGTTTTGGGTGTATGCTGTAAACAAGCACTAAATCTTAGTATACAGGTACGTATGACATACACACATACATACACATGCACAGGGTTGGGCTAAAAACACTCTGCAGTGCCACACAGAAAATATAAATGGTTAAAATAGAAGGCATACAAGTAATCTACAAATAAAATGTTAGGAATCTTAAGAGTGTAGTACACAAAGAATTCACCTATTCTCTTCTGCATCTGAGATACCTTACAAAAATGCTAACTATGTTAAGAATGTTTTTAATAAAACATTTGATATCTCCTAGAAAGATTTTACTTTCATACTATGCATATCTTCACCTCTTTACACAATTTTTCTATTTGTTTGTAAACTATGAGAATCACTTAACATTTAAAGATATGAACAACAATGAAATCATATCTACCTGCCCTCCACTCCCATTTTGCAAAGCAAAGTATGACTGAATCATGGTGATTTGGGAAAGTCATCATCCAAATGAGCTTCAAAGAAACCAGATGTGTAGGATCACTGCCCAGGAGAGGGATGGGTGGGTAAAAGGAAAAAAGATGGCTTTTACTACCAAGTTACAATATTAAAAACCTTCCTAGAGCTCTACCAATGCAAATTACTTTGTTGGTTCTTTACTGCTTTCCTGAATCTTTTGAACCATGAAGGCTAATATTTGGCCTGTGGGTTAAACTGAAATCAGAAAAGCCTTATTGTATCACAATACAAAGTTAGTAAGAAATAAATGCGTGGGGAGAGGATAAGAAACCTAAAATAATTTTAAAAAAAAATATTTCCTATGACGTGCCCTACTGAGTACAAATTCTGCTCCACTCAGCAGTTACAAACCCTACCTCTCAGTACCACACTACGATTAAAATCTTATCTGTTGTGACAGCAGACAGAAGTTGAGAGCTGTGTCAGTGAGCCGGCAAGCCAACCCCAACACAGCTCCTACAAAGTCCCCAATTAACTGTGGCAGCCTGGGATGCCGGCCTGCTGTCAGCATCGGCCGAGTCCAGCCGGATCAATACAGGGAACAAGCTGCACGGGGATGAACCCACCTCAGCCCGAACGCGAGAACTAACTGAAAGTCGATAGCAAAAAGCTTGTGCTTAATCTGGTAACACACAGGTAGAGCAGCTGCGCATCGCTCCCATAGCACCCTGCAAACTAATCTCTCAAAGAACAAAGGGACGATTTATTTCCTACTATGTTCCCAACGCCACTGGATTACAACAGGTAAAATTGTGTAAAATGTCTTCCCACATAACGCGTTATATTCAGTCGTTTCGGTGATGCTGCTCTCAGGTTCCGCCACAGCCCGACCGCATTTTCGCAGCCGTGAGCGCAGCGGGCAGCCGGGGGCCTGGGGACACCCGAACGCCGCTGTTTCGGAGCCCCGTTCGCTGCTGCCTCCAGAGCCGGCCGGTGTGTGCACCGGGGCTGCCCACCGACAGCTGCCGCTCCTTTTGTTCCCGCCTATCCGTCATTTTCCGCCGGGCACCGCGCCGGGCACAGCGAGCCGCGGGCAGCGGCGCTCCAGCGACGCCCCGGGCGCTGGCACCGCTCAGCCAGCCCGCGCCTGGCACCGCCCGGCCCCGCACAATCGGACAATTCATCCCCATCCTCGCTCCCTGCCCCCGCACAGGTAACGGGCGCTGCCCAGCCCGCCCCGGCATCCAGGCACAGCCTCTTCCCGAAGTCCGCGGGTGACACCTCACGGGCAGCGCCTGCCGAGCGCGGCCGCCCCCCGCTCCAGCGACCCCGGCGGCCGCCCCCGCCCGGAGGGGCAGTGCGGGGCAGTGCGGAGCAGTGAGGGGCTGTGCCGGGCGGTGCGGGGCAGTGCGGAGCAGTGAGGGGCTGTGCCGGGCGGTGAGGGGCAGTGCGGGGCAGTGAGGGGCTGTGCCGGGCGGTGCGGTCCATCCCCCCCGGCCGCCCGCGCCCTCCGCAGCTCTGCGCGCCGCAGCCCTGGGAGCGCAACCTGCGCTCCCGGCGCGGAGCACTCTCTTCCCTCCGCCCGGCCCGGCCCGGCGCCACCACACCCCAGACCGCCCGGGCAGGGCTGTACCCGGCGAGAAGGCGGCGAGGCCGGACAGCCGATGCACAGAGGGCTCGTAGCCGTGTCAGCCCCGCTCGGGAGCACCCACCGCGGCAGCCTCGAGGGGCACCGGCCGCCGCCAACCCCGATCTCTCCGCCTGTCACATGAAAACAATTACTGCCTCGGCCGGGGGAGGGGAGGAGAAGTTAAAAGCCGTGAGGCGGAGGAGCGGAGGCCGGTGGCGGCCACCTCCCTCCCGCCGCCCCCAGCGCCACATGCACCCCGCGGGCCAGCGGGAGCCCCTGCCGGCCCCCGGCACCGCCACCTCGGCGGCCTGAACTCACCCATTTATGTCGAGCTGGGCTTCGCCTGGCAGCGAGAACAGGCTGAAAGTTTGGGGCGGGTGGCCACGGCGAAGGAAGGGGGCGAGGGAGCGCCGGAGCCGCCGCCGCGCGGAGCGGAGGCGCTGACAGAGCCGCTCCCTCCTCCGGCGGCCCCGAGCTCAGCACCCGCCGCAGCCGGGCTGCATCCTGCGCCCTGCGCCGCGGCTCCCTCGGCGTGCACCAGAAAAAGGGGATATATAGAAATCAGGCGAGAGAAGGGGCTCAGCCTTCAGCTCCTGCAGCCACCCGGGTCCCCGCTGCCGCTGGGAGAAGCAGCCCAGGACGAAAGCGCCCGGAGCAGGCTGTGCCGCCGAGCCGCGGGCAGGGAGCGCGGCGG
>VZTJ01002320.1:1319418-1329956 GCA_013397795.1 Orthonyx spaldingii | reverse complement strand
CGCTGCTGCCGGGGCGAGCGGCGGCTCCGGCTCCGCGCTGCGGGAAGTGTCGCGAGACTGCGCCAGAGCCGCTGCGCCGCCCCGGCCGGCGGGAGAGGAGGGCGGGGAGGGCGGCAGGAAGGGGAGCCGCGCCGCGGTCCCGGCGGGGGCAGGGGCGGCGGGGAGCGGGGTGGCTCCCTCCGTCCCTCTCGGAGCAAGGCTCCGGGCAGGGCGCTGGGGGAGGAGGGACAGCGCTCCCGGGCGGCGGGACCGGCACCTACCGCGCGTTCCTGCCCCGCACCTGCCCCGTCCGCACAACCCCAGGGAGCCGTGCCCAGCCCTGCCCCCGGGGCTCTGCTTTCGGAGCGACTGGGAAATGCAGCGGCAACGCCGCAGGTGCCCCTCGTCTCTGCCCGGCCCGCCTTCCCCACACACACCGCTACAGGTCTGGGGTTAGGAGCAGGGAAGGCAGAAAGACAAAAAGATGAAGAGTGCCTTTGGGGGAGTGTGGATGTTTCACTAAGAAGAGCAGCGTGGCATAGGAGCAAGGATTGTTCCCACTGCAGGAAGATGCGAAACCCTTGCTGCAGTAACAGTGGGCACAGATCAGGAACATGTCTGGACAGAAGGGCACCGAGGGAGGGTGGGGAGGCTTCTGTACAGGCACGTTTTCCCACAGGTAAAGACCCTTGGGAAAAAAACCGACAGTAGCAGCAGAGAAGTGCAGATTAAAAAAAAAAAAAAAAAGCTGGTATAAGAGATAAAGTATAGGTAACATTTTACAGCATGAGCACCTTGACTATGAATGAAGGGGTCAGCAAAAAGAGCCTATTGTAAGCTCAAGTGGTTAATTTGTGTATGAAAACAGAAAACTGCCACTAAAAGTATAAAAAGTTTTTGTACTTTTCCACTCCCTACACGACAGATTTTGAAAAAAGCTCTTTTTTTCACCTTAAAATTACACCAAACATTAATAACTACTGAATCAAATCACTGAATTATTTGTAAGTAAAAATTTTGTGAAAACATTTATTGTCTGTAGAAACAAAATTTACATTTATTTTATATAAACTATGTTAAACATACATATAAACATACCTACATCTTACTATATATACTTATGAACGAGGCTTTTAGATATGGGGTAACATTGTCAAAAGCACCGTTGTGGACTCAAAGACTACAGACTTAAAATGCATTTGCATTTAACTCCAGCTTCAGTAGTTTAAAAATGTCATTTCTTATCCACACTTACAAATAATTACATTAAAGGCTTCTCTAACAGTGTGTTTCCATGTGCACATACATGTACACATACACACATTAGACAGTCCTTGAGAAACTATGGTATAAATAACATCAACAATCTATTCCTTAGAAGTGGACATTAGTTCCCCTCATTCAACTGGAAGTAAAAAACTCCTGCTATTCTTAAAACAAAACAATGAGGCTTTTTTAATTCCTTGAAGAACATACTCGAACAACAGTTTCCACTCTGTCTCTTCCCCTCAATACTAATGATGTGAGAAGCCAGTCACAAAATGAAAGCCATGTACTACATTATTTACAGAAAATGAAATATTAAAAAGACAACATGAGATTTAGACTACTTAGACAAAATTCAGAGCAATGAACAGTGAACAGAAGAAAACTGCCTTAAAAGTGGCCGGCTATTAAACCACGTGGCTAAATAACTACTCAAAATCCCTCCAACAAAACCCATCAGGCATGGAAGGAAGGGGCAGGTGTTATGACAAGAGTTTTCTCTGATCTTGACACTGAAAAATAATGCTCACAGAGCTTGAAACAGAACACATTTAAATGTTCATGGCTATCCTTAAGGTCTGTTAGGGAGTCAAGTGTTACAAGGAGGCTTTCAAAGATCTTAAAATGGCTTTTATTCTTTCTTTCCTTCGTAAGGAGGCTGAAGAACTTCTTATCTTCGAATTCTGCAGCAATGGAATGAAGTCTGTCAAGGGTCAAAGTTATGTGCAGAAACATCTTTTTTTTCAGATTCATTAGGACACAAGTCTGAAGTCTTTTAGAGGGCTCTCCCATAAAGAACTTTGTAGATTGCTGTTCAGATGCTTAAAGAAAGGCAAGAGGCGGGTTTCATCACAGTATGGGAAAAGCTTTCCTTTAGGACAGCAAGGAAATTAAAGAACTCCCTCTATTTACATTCTTCTAAGGTGAATACTGAGAAATCAGTCTCTCTTTGTTATGATCTTTTATCATCTTCTTCAAGCAACTCTCATTATCCATTTTCCAGACATGGCAGAAATGCCCTTCTGATGTGTAACAAGTTTTGAGAACTCTGCCTTTAATGCCACAAAGCGTAATCTTAGGGTTTGGTTTTGTTTTTAAAGCAACTAAGTTCATTTAAAGAAAACTCAGCATTTCAGCCTGGGGCCCTAGGGAAGATGGGAGCAGGTAAACATTACACAGCAGATGATTGATCAGCTGGATTTACTCCTATCCTCTGCTATCAGTTACCTGAGTTGAGACAGTTATGTTCAGGTCTCAAGACCATCTACATCCATCAGGTAAAGTGATTTTAAACATGTAATTATTAGTTAAGGCAGGCTTATAGAAACCTTGCAATGTGTTGCTTCTTACTAGCCCCAGAATTTTGTTAACCTTGGGAACTCAATCATCACAAATTTAAAATAAGTATTCTAATCAATTTATGCAGAAATTAAATGGATCAGCAATATAAATGCTAACATCATAGCAACTTAGTACTTTAGACACTTAAAAGGAAGACTCTAGTCATATTAAACCCATTGCATTTTGGATAGCAATTAAAAATAAAATTTCATTTGTGAACAACTGAAAATGACAGCATTTAACAGCCACTTCAAGCTAAACAAAACAAAGGCAATTCACATTTGTATTTTCAAAGTATAAAAGAGAAAGCTAGAAAGCTCTTAAGACAATCACATTTTTAACTTGCCTTTCCAATGCAAATACAGTGACAGACTTTACTAATGAAAGAGTCACTGTTTTCCTATGGAGGCTTACACACCTATTTAAAGTAAACAGTTATTTTAACAAGAACTGTTACCAGTCCATGCTCCCACTAGAAAGAATGCAATGTACTTAAGTCTTTGTACGTGTGTTTTCTACAATGCAGTTACAATACAGAAAGGCACCAGGTTATTCAAGTAAATTGACCTTTCTTCTACTTAACCCTTTTTCTTGTGCCTTCACAGCCCAAACAGTAACTTCAATACATTGCTCTCAGCCAAACACTGTATTCCAGTACAACAGAATTTTCTGTGCTAAAACAATAAACAAGCTGAATTGGGTAGGAGTATATACACACAAGTCTCTGTAATTCACAAAGATAAATCTACATAGCAATGTCTCACATCATATCATGGAGTAGATGCTTCTAGCACCTAAGCCATGAATTTTTATAAATTTCATAACTTCTGTATGCATTTTATAAAATATAACAGGTTTTATCATGACAGAATCCAAAATTATTTAAGTAAACTACCAGTAAAGAACGTGATTTGAGCAAAGGGTATCACATAAAAGATAAACCAACTGAAACAGTGACTACATTTCATATAACATTCATCTTAGGACCAAGGGGTGGGGGGGAGTCGAAGTCAGCAAACAAATCAAAAAAGCACAGACTTGTTTGCAATATGTTGCTCACAGTTGCAGAAATAAAACACAAAGCTAAACTGTTAAACTACAAAACAAATTAGAGGTATCTACTCATGCATAGATAAAATAAAGCACAAAATCAGGAGTCCGTCACACGTTGCAACCTGGTTAAAGCAGCATTAACTGACTGAAGTCTGACTACTCCAGCATTACTTCCAAACAGTGTTAGCAAAACTGCCATAGCAGAAGTTTCTTCATGTATCCACTTTTCCCATTTGCTCAACACAGAGTTCTCTTCCAGAAGTTAATAAGAACACTGCAAGAAACTTACAAACACAGTAGTATCCTGTTGAATAAGACAATATAGCCTCAGTAGTTTGTCCTGTATCATATATGGTTTCATTTCTCACATCTTTTGCTGTGCACATTCACAGCAGTGTGAAGGACTTGTTGGCTCCAGGGTAAACCTGACCCCTCTGCAGGACACGTGCAGCACTCCCCTGCCAGCCAGATCAGAACTGCAGCTACTCCACATTTGCTTTGGGTTGACTCATTTAACCTGTTGTTTCAACTCCTTTTTTTCATCTCAGTAAACCTGCACAGGATGATTCTGCCAGATTCATCACTGACAGCATTAAGTGAAAAACCACTTTCTTATCTGCAGAAGGTTGCCTGCCTCTGTTTATCCAGGGAATTCTTTTCCTTCCACTTCCCGTTTTGTCTGCGCATGTCAAAGTTACTGAAAAACTAGTTAAATTATTAATTATTGTTATTGAAACTGAAAACCTGTGTTTTAGAAACAAACCATCTGTTATCATTGAATAACTGTGATATCAATGAGTGTTGCACACTTCCTGCCTTATTCCCTATGAACGCTAAGCAGAACACCCATGAACTGAAGAGCTCAAGTCACACTAATTTTTGCTGTTCTGAACCATAACTACATTTTCAAATATTCTCTCTGTTGAAGGCATTGTGGAAAAAAAACATTACAAAAAAGCATGCAGAAATCACATTCTGACTTTCCACCCAAAAAACTGAATGTCCTTTTCCATGAACATACCTCTAACCCAGAACTGGAATTCTGATTTACCAGCCACAACAGAGCCTGCATTCTATATGGAAATACATCTGTCTGCATGTATTGTGAATATTGTGAACAACTTTTTCCTTAAAAAAGAACATCTCTTAAAACTACGTGCTTATGCATCTTTAATTTACTGTCAATAAGAGGTCCGAACAAATCTGCAATACATACACACAGCCCTACCACAGATAATGAATTAAGGCAAAGGCTATAAACAGGAAATTAACACAGTACTGTTTATAGCTGCTTATGAAACAGGTCTGGCTATTTGAGTTTCGCACACAGCCTAACAATGTTGCAGTAGGGTAAACTTCAGAGAATCATTCTGAACAAAATCACCAGCTATCTGCATTCAAAGCAGTTTCAATTATGAACAATTTCTTTGTTAGAAGATATGCTTTCAAAAACTTATGTCTTTTGTTTTTCTTGTAATTTAATACTTCAGGCCCCAGTTTTAGAATCCAGGAAGTCACCAAATCATTTACGACGAAAAAGATTAGAGAACATGTGGCTTGGTCAAGGATCTCATACACCAAAATATAATGAGACAGAATAATTTTGAATACAGACCAACTAATCCTCTAACAAATCCAAGCATGCTTTCAGTGCAGTTATAAGCTACTGCTACAGTACTTTACATACCTGCCTGTTACCATTAATTTTAATCAAATGCTGGAAGTTGTCCCAACATTCTAACAATTTATAAATGTATATACACATCAGAAACCCAAGTATATTATTAACCCAAAGTAATACAAAATACTGTTTTATGGAAATGACTGAACAGAGGTGTAAAAACTATTGCACAACCTAAAAGGTCATTAATTGGAAAATCCTGAGCTAATGTGCTATTACCAAACAATTCAGGCACTTTTTTTTTTCTTTTTATTATTACATAAGCAATAAACTTTCAACATATAAACCTCTGGGTATAACAACTCAAGTTCCATCTGTAACATGCTTAGAGAAAAAGTGTTCAATAAATAAGACTCCCTTCAATGACTTCCTTACTTGAGACTGGTATGCAAACAGAACTAAAGGTACATAACACGATGTTTCAATTGAATACTGTACTTTAAAAGCAATTATTAAAACTGTAAAAAAGTTTTGCAGCATTCAAAATAAAGTTATTTTTAATCAAGAAAGTTACAGCGTTAGTTCCTTTATCCTATTTTAAGTCTTGAAAAAGTTGTCAAAAACTGAACAGATGCTCCCTTTGCTGTGTTATCTGTTTCAACTTCAGGATCTCAGCTCAGTTCAGGTTTCTGTTGCAATATTTAGATTTCCCTACAGAGAGGAAAAAAAATCATTACTATCAGTTTTAATAGCAGAAAAACCCTCCCAACCTTCCTAAGTACTGTATTATAGTATGTAACATGCAAGATTCTTTCAATTATGGATTCAAACAGCACAATTATAAAGCCTGTACCTTAAAGGATACATATGCAGCATTATTCTTTCACATTAAATCAAGTGAAATAAAGATGTCCAGACCAGTTTAACAGATCTTGACAAGTTTAATCATTACAATAAGCAAAATGATACAATTTCAGGAACAGTTTTGGTTTTTAGGAATTAGCCCCAACCAGTAAACAGTATGCTGTTAAGAAAATGCTTGTCATTCTTCAGGATTTATTTACTTTAACTCAGATACCCTGAAATTCATCAGGCCTAAAAAAAAATAAAATTCACAACTCACGACGATTCTCTGATTCAAATCATATCTAGTAGCCAGACTGTGTTAAGTATGCTTTATATGTTCCAGACAAGAATCATACCAGCCAGTTATAGAAGAACACTGGAAATTATTGGGAATAGCTCACTACAACTTCTATACCCATTTTACAAGGTCATAATTCTGGGGGGAAAAAATCCTCCTCCTTCCATATTCCACTAATTCCAATTCAATTTGGCCTTTGGAGATAATACTTCCCAGAGCCTACACAAAGACAAGAGGCGTTTGCCCAAATATTTCAGTAACAACTGATCTCTTTACCTTGTCCCAAGTCCTTGGTTTTCATTCTGTTGGTTGTTTTTTGTTTTGTTTTTTACATGTGTGTTTCCTTAAGTGGTTTTGGGGGCTTTTTCTTCCACCCACTGGGCTGTGAATTTGAGGGTTTTTGCAAACAGCTGTAAGAACCTGTGCTTTAAGGTGCTTCTGTGCTCCAAGAGCTAAACTCTAATCCAACTACAAATGCTTATTTATTCAAGTGTATTTACTTGTAGCTGGATAGACATGGAGTTACAAAACAAGAACTCACACACAGCACAGAACTGCAAGGGGCTGTGTAGGTCACCTAATCCAAATTCCCTGATGTCACAAGCAACTTCATACTACTTTGATCATATTTATCAATTCTAATAAAGGATTTAGTATGTTTTAACTACTGATCCTCACAAATGCTGCAACATTTTATACAGTTCAAAAGTTCTTCTGCAGTTCAAGATCATAGTTGTCCCATACACTCTGCAAACCAAAACACCTTAAACCAGATGTGCCTATTTCAGTTTAAGCTTATCAAATCATTTTACACAGACATTATATCGTGCAGGAAGTTTTGTTCAGAGCAGCATTACAGTGCATACTTTAAAACAAATAATTAAGGTAACAACAAAAAGGAGAAGCACACAGATTTATTTAAAAACTATTAATATCCTTCACTTGAATTTAACAGGACAGAATATTTTGTTCCACAAAGGGACAATTTCTTATCCTGTCAGTAGGAAGAGAGTTCAGCTGAGCTCAAGGAAAGAATACTGAAACAGAAGCAACCATAGAATCTCAGAGGGCACCTCTGATTTGCAGTTACCCAAAGCAAGTTTCAGCAAAGTTTCCATAGAATAAACAGGGAGGAAACAAGAGTGCACAATCAAGACTGCCAGTGAAGTACAATGAGCCAATATTCCAGAAAATCCCATCCAAGTTATTCCATGAAGATTTAAAAATGGAAATGAATCTTATGAATATGCATATTTTACAAATGGCTTGGTAAAAAATAAATTAATCCAACTTACCTTTTCTTTCCTCAAAAATCCATCTCCGAATTTATTAGTGGCAAATCCCCTTACACCAACAGAACGTAACCGCTGGTACTTAGCCTGAATATATAAACCCTTCTGCACTAAGCCTGATTTATAATGGGATTGCAAACGGCCATCTGCAAAGTTGCTCTGTAAGGGTGGGGGAAGGGAAGAAAAAAATTTGCAAAATGAGGGCACCAAAACTCAAAAGTTCACACTTACAGTTACACACATGTAAAACTTCCAGTACACAATGACCGAAACATGCATTTGCAAGTGCACACCCTCTTCCTTTATGTCCATTTATTGTTCCTCAGACCACGTGGCTCAAAGAACTGCTGTTCTGCACTTCTGTTTAAAGCATCTGAAATTATCTTCCTTGTAGAAAAAAGTAAAAGTATTGTGCATCATTTTAAGATTTTTTCAACCGTTAATGAGGCACACTCTTGTCAATGAAAAACTTTAAGAGAACACCTCACTGCCACTACCAAACTCAGTGACATCAAGCCTGCAGTGGCACACATGTTGAGCCTAAAGATTCACACTAACACAAGTCAGTACATGTTTTTCCTAGAGCTTTAATGTCTGGCAGTCTGAAAACATTCTCTATGCCTTTGATACCTCCAGACTGGAATACTGAAAACTAACCTAGAGTGGGTCTAGGAGCAGAGGCCACAGAGATACCAGAAGACTTAAAGGCGAAAGGCATTATGAACACACAGAAAGGATATAGCAAGATCAACACTGATCATAGCAGTTGAACTTTGAAAAACATTTTTATTCCTAGGCACGCAGATCTCCAATAAAATAGTCAGTAAAAATCTTGGGAGTAATAAAAACTCTATTTGTCATAATTTCTCATAGTTTTCCAGCACTGCCATTTTAAGTTTTCCAACACCCACTCCAAATTTAAACGAACAATGGCTTTTCATCTAAAACCAGAGAAAACCTCCTGACCATGTAAATTCTTCTTATCTTTTACAAACACTTTTGAATGGTATGAGAAGACAAAATATATCACAGAAATAGCCCTTCTTGAGCATGACTAAATTACTTTGGTGAAGTTTGTCTCCTTTTGACCAAGTAAGGATCACTTCAAGAAAAATCACATGCTCTGAGGTTGCAATAACTTTAGTACCACTTTTTCCACTGTGTTTCCCACTGTGTGGCTGATGAACAATAAAGAACTGCACAGAATAGAGGTTTCTTTATGCAAATGCAGAAGTTCTGTTATTTCCCAAATCATTTCACCCACCTACTTTGCAGGAGATAAGTGAGAAGCTGGCCCATCATTCCCCCAGGGTTACTCTGACAGAGGACACTTGCAGGAGGCTATTCAATGCCAATCACTTCCCTGAAGAGTATCAGAGTGCAGGCACAAAGAACTTCTGTGCACTAGGTTGTATTATGTGGGTATATGCCCATCACAGGGAAAACTGAAGGGCACTTTTCATGCTGGATTAATGCCCTGAACACAGTTAGCATTAAAAGTTCCCATTTCCCCACTCCTGCTACGGTTCCCTTTGACTTCAGTGACTAGGAAGGAGGCCTTGGTGGTTTGCCACTGCACTTGTATAACAGTAAGCAAAGGACCAGGCCAAGTAAGGGATGGGAAAAAGGTACAAGATATTGAAAACTACCTTACAAACAGCTTAGAAGTTTCAACTCAAGCATCTACATGTTGAAGTGTGGAGGGAAGGACACAGCAGTAATATAAATGTAGGACAGCATCAGTTGTAGACAAAGCTAACGCATTATGTATACATTTGGCATACAGACACCTCAGTCACACACAGCTTAGAGCAAAACAAGATAATCTAAAGTATGTGGGAAACATCACTAACTTCTAGTCTAGAAGTAAGAAAAAAGTCTGCTAAAGTGGCATCTAGTTTTACATTAAGACTGTTTTATAAATAATGCTAATGACAATCCCTAGGAGCCTGAAGCTCTAAAATCAGGGTATATGAGCAAATATACTCAGCTGCACTGAGTCTGGCAGCAATGGAGTTAATTTTCTTCACAGCGTGCTCAGTGCTGTGTTTTGGATTTGTGACTAAAACTGCACTGGTAACACACCCGTGTTTTGGCTATTGCCCAGCAGTACCTGCACAGCACCAACACTTTCTTCTCTTCCCTCACTCTGCCACTCAGCAAGGACGCCAGAGTGGGCAAGAAGCTGGGAGGGGACACAGCCCAAGCTGAGCTCAGGGATGTTACACACCAGATGATCTCCTCCTAAGCAACAGAAACTGAGGGAAGGGGGTTTTGGAGCAGGTAGCCATTGCCTGGGGGCCAGCTGGGCATCAGGCACCTTGTGACAGGTGGTGAATGACTGCCTTTGCATCACTTTTTTCTTCACTACTTAAAACTGTCTTCATCTCAACTCATGAGTTCTCCCACTTTTGCTCTCCATATTTTCCATCCCATCCTGCTGGCAGAGGAAGGGAGCTGAGGGGAGGGTGGGCAGCAGCTGTGTGGTGCTTAGCTGCTGGCAGGGGTGAACCCACCACAGCCAATAATACACTGAACTTTTTCTAAGCAGTGAATGCAGTTTATTTTTAAAGATTACTCTGCATTTACTTACTTAAAGGCTGACTTTGCAATTCATGGCAAAGGGTCATTACAAAAAAGACCTTTTAAATTTTGTAAGACTTCTCCAGATCCTTTATAAGTGATTTTAGAAGAGCAATTTTTTCTTTTCCCAAGAAGTTTAACATAATGCAAAACCATATGGTTTTTTAAAATACTCTTAGTAGTCATCACTTTTGCTTATTAAGTTTAAATGCCCCCAATTTTATGTATCAAGAAAAAAATGTGTGGGGCTTGATTTTTG
>VZTJ01002320.1:1296141-1319342 GCA_013397795.1 Orthonyx spaldingii | reverse complement strand
TATATGGGGTTTTTTTTTGTGAGGTGTTCCTTTGCATGTTGTTGTTCTTTTAAATAATTAGCCAAGAAAGTACTGAGTGTAGAAGACAGTCAGGTCACCTCCATTTCACCAACAGCACAGCGAGAAAAAACTCTGTTTTGCAAGAGGAATTTAAATGTAAAAAGTTGAGGAAATTAAGTCAAATCAACACCACTGTTTCCATGGCAATGATAAAAGTGCTATACACATAAGCAAACTGCAATACAAGTGCATATGCCATTTTCTCTATAAATATTAAAGCATCATAGGACAGATCACTGGATACTGCAAAATTCATATATATGTGAGGTGACAACTTAAATGGACACTTCCATGTAGAATCAGCAGAACTGCAGAATGATGTAAATGAAGGGAACATCAACTACTAACACTGCCTCAGGGATCCAGCAGCCAGGGCTAGACTCCTCCATCACCTGGAGGCTGACAATACAGAAGGGATACAGAATACCAGGCTATGATGTGGTTAGGTGTTGAAACAGTTGTATCGGGCTTTGAACATCTTGAACTTAGGAAAAGACTTTCTCCAGGAGAATAAAGACAGCAGTTTTTGTTAGTGTTAGATTAGCTATCTGACTAAGATTGACTGGCAAAGCACACCTAAATGGGAGAAAGTCTTTTTATCCAACAGTTCTTATGTTTGCAGGAAAAAAAAAGAAGGAAAAAAAACCCCCACACCCCATACCTACACTTCCCCACCTTTCAAAGTTTCATCCAAAAACGACAGCTAACTAGCCATTAAAATTTTACTTTACTATCTACAAAGCAGAAAAGGTGACTATATATTCTGTGTATTACTTTACTCTTAAGAATGCATGTTAAAAATGTAGGGGCAATTTTAAGGTAGAAAATTAGTATAAACTATTCCAGATTTGATTAATATTTTTCTCACATCAACAACTCTAACTGGACCCATGCATAGCATGCCACTGTCAGCACAAAAGGAAATGTTTTGTTTTTCTGCTGAACCCAGGGTACATTTTACAACTAAAAGGCATTAGGTGGCCACTGCTCTACCTGAGAAACAAGCACAGTTGCCCATCTCTTTACTATATTGAGGACCCAAGAATAACACCTCACTTCTTTCAATTTTTTTTCATGCATAGCTAGCACTAGGCACAGTATTCACAAGACATTAGTTCCCCAGATATCCCTATATGAAAGGGTTAATAAAATGACAGTAACACAGTTTTGAAAGTAACACAACTCATGTCTTCCAGGCTTTGGAAAAAGTTCAGGTTTCTGTCAAGTGAAGGAAAAAACCTCAGCAGCTTGGGTTTTGGATAGATGAGTTTTCTAGTCATTGTGCAATTCCTGCAATTCTTATTCCTGACTCTGCAGTAACGTATTTATTTCAAGTGCCTGTATACAACACTGGACAGCCCTGCTCAATCCACTGCCAGCCCTCTTACCTGCTAAAAGCTAAGCCTCCCATTATTCCAACAGAAACAATTGGGCTATGATGACATGATTTCTCATGGCACCTTCACAAGCATGTCTCCTGTTACCAAACTCAACAGGTTTGACCACCATTTTATGTAACAAACGTGATAAAAGCTGATCTGTACCTTAAAGTGCCTTCTGATGGGTCCTGCATTTTCAAGGTGTCCTCTAATGCGTCTGGGGGGGTAAGTGTCACTTGGTTTTGAAGAATAGTAAGAATTCTAGTAGGAAAACAGTTATAGCTTCATGTTATTAAATTATTCAAGGAAAAAAATTTTTTCAGGTTATACTAACAAATATTGCAACACTTTCAGTCTTGCAGTGTTTCACACAATGACATTCTTTGAAGGAACAGGAGTAACAGGAGCATTGGGCCTGCAGTCCAGTCTGGCTGAAGGGACAGCAGTGCCCACAGAAGCTAAAGATGATACAGACCATCCTCCTGGAATATCATCCTCTTGGAGAGATCTAAGCAGCTAACAACCCAATTAAGGTTCTCCATCCCGCCTGCCCAGAACAGAGGCCTCACCTTGCATGTATCAAGTACAGCAGACAGGCTGCTACAGCATCAGGTTTGCATCAGGAGTAAGAGCAACAAGACTGATCCTCTGGACCTCCTGGTTAGCACATGGCCATCACAGGTTAGTGTGTAGCACAGACACCTCAGCAGCAAACAAACAACAAGGTGTAGCACATTGGGGCCCTTAGAAAACGCTGCTTTGAACTCTGTATTTCAAGAGAGCCTTTGAGAATTGCTTACCTGCCCCTGAAGCACAATTTCAAAAGCAAGTCACACAGACAACTGGTATGGAAGTTGTTGTGTCAACACACTGAACCGCTGCAGTCAAACAGCTGTGGGTGCCTAAAACAGAGCACTCCTCCAGCCACTGACCTACCTGCACATTTTGGCTCTTTTCCAACTTTCCCTGTGACAGCTACTTCTGGAGGATGCCATTCTCTTCCATCACTGCATACGATTACCAGTATTTACAGAAGCATTGGCATATACTACATCAGAGTTCTCTAGTGCAGACAGAATGGATGCGCTAATGAACTCTTAACAATCAAATAATTCTGTTTGTATGGGGTCCATTCTTGAATAATCACAGAAGCATTCCAATGCTGTTGAACTCTGTTTTCTCAAACGAAATTTTATCAGCTTGAAATACATTTTAAAAAGAACCTAAGAAGGCAACTCTCCTGAAATACTTCCTATGTAATAACATTTAATAAAAAATGCAAATGCAAGCTTTGCTGTTCCCAGAATTTCTGTCCTCTCACAAACTACCAAACCTTTCAGATAACACTGTTAATAAAGGTGTGGGGAGAGAGGGGGCTATAAATATAATGGAATGGTGTTAGAATCCAAGAAAAATTCTAACTAGGATTTAAGTTAGCTTTTTTTTTTAGACTGTGTCATTGCCTACAAGTCAACTATTGAGCTTCTTACAACGCCTTGACAAGAAGAGATTCAGAGAACAAAAAGAGAGGAAGAAAGATTTTATGAAGTGAGATCAAAGTAATCAAAGTGGCTCTTTCAAGGAAAAGATAGGAACTTTCCAGGTCTCTTCTTATTTTAAGAAAATGAAGACACTCCACAAAATCAAATTAACTTTCTGTATACAACACAATCAAATCAGGAAGCTCCCAGCTGAGGTACACTCTTCCTTAAAGCTGGAAATCCAGCAAGATGAAAAAAAAATTATTTTTAATTTCCCATTATAGTGAAAAATAAACCTCTAGGAATTAAAACAAAGCTTGCCTTAATTAACTCTGGATACAGCCCTCCCCATCCTCACCTTCCTTAGGACTAAAGTACATTCACAGAAATACGAACATTAGAACTACTTGATGCAAAAGTAGAGCAAACCACTTTTCAGGAACTTCCTAAACCAGCGGCTTTTAAAAAAATAATAGAAAAAAAAGAGGAGGGGGAATACAAATATATACTTGTTCTGATTTTCTACTTCCCTCTTTAGCTAACCTCCTTTTGTCAGTGAGGTACAAGGCTAAATAGACAATTCTTACAATCAAACTTAAATGCACAATTGTACTTTCCAGGCATAAGTTTTTTTCAAGTTTAAGCCCAACTCCCAATTATTGAATATTAACATCACAAATATTATATTTTGATTACTTATCTGAAGTTTTTGATTTTTCTACTTGTCTGCAAACCAGCTTCTGTAAGGCTGACCATGAAGAGCCATTCCTTCTTTAGGACGGCTGCATTTTTAATACCCATGCTTTCACAGTTACAGTTGTTCCAGAGGGATTACTCCTTAGTGCAGTGCAGGACTTCCTACAAGTTGCATATTTGCAGTTCACTATTAAATATGAAAATGCAATCTTCCTGAATCTTCAGCACATTTAGCAATAACTCAGTGGTTATTTCAAACCAACCTCCTTTTTATTTGCAATTACAGTATTACTGTGGTGGATTGACCTTGGCTGGATACCAGGTACCCACCAAGCAGCTCTATCATTCCCCTTCTCAGCAAGGCTGGGAGGAAGAAAATAAAATTTAAAAAACCTCTTGGGTCAAGAAAAAGGCATTTTAATAAAGTAAAAGCAAAGACTGCACATGGAAGCAAAGGAAAACAAAGAATTTCTTCTCTACTTCCCACTAGCAGGCAAAGTCCAGCCACTTCCCAGGAAGCTGGGTTTCAGTACACAGTGGTTGCCCCAGAAGACAAACGCCACAATAACCAAGTACATCCCACACCCCCCTGCCTTTCTCTTACCTTTTATTATTATTTCCTTTCTCTTAGCTGAACAGATGATGTCATATGGTCAGTTTGCATCAGCTGTCCTGGCTATGTCCCCTCCCAAAAGCCTGCTGAGTGTGGGGGGGAAAGTGGGAGAGGCACCTCTGATGCTTGGAGCCCTGCCCAGCAGTGGCCAAACACTGGTGTGTCACCAACACCTTTCTGACCAATGCAAAGCACAGCCCTGGGAGGGCTGCTGTGGGACAGTGAACTCCCTCTCAGCCAGATCCAACACAATTACTCAATGAGCCATTACTACTTGCTTTGGGAGACTTGAATCTTAGCCTTGAGTAAGTAATAATTTTTACCATCAAAAACTTGTGTTTCTTTACACTGAAGGAGGCACTGTTGTATCTGCAAAGCAGCTGCATTTCAGAATTGACTACATGAAAGCTACTTTTGATGGACCTCAGAAAAATTTCATGGGCTTCTGGAACCCTCTCCATAGGGTATTAGTTACAGTGTATAAAGAACGACAATTTATGTTAGTCTCCTCCTTATTTTGCAGCCGTCAGAAAGAAAAGTGGTTTAGAATTATACTGCACACATTAAAAAAGTTTTTCAGGTCTCACGAGTTCCCCAAGTGAAACAACTACCAACACTTGGAATTGATTACAGTTCTTTAGATGGAATTTTCCACAGGAGATAAATTTATTTCTACTGAAACGAATACTACTGTCTTGCCCACTTCAGCATTGAAGTGCACCACAGAAAGATAGCCTAAAGAATTATTGTCCAAAACCAGGTTTCATAAATGCAATATTCAAGAGATCTGATATTCCATTGTTTAACATTTCATCCTCAGGAATATTATTTCAGATGATTCTCATTATTTCTGTGATTTGCTCCTCATTTTTATTTAAAATAAGTGCTTTTCAGAACTTTTATCATAATGAAAAGAAACACTGTTTCAGTAACAATACCACCTACACAAGATTCAGGCCTTGCCTTCCAACCACTGACAACTAGAATGCAGAAGAGTATTCTTTTTCTCAAACTACTTAACATTAGCTCAGATTATCTGCTCAAAAACAAGGCCTTCTATTTTATCATTTAGGTAATTACACCATTATGTGGAAAAAATGTGATATTAGACACAAACTTCTTTTATGAAAAGAAAAGGAGTGGTATCAAAGTGGTTTTAGCTCAGATGTACTAATCTTTGCTTCAAGAAATACCTGAGGAAGTACTCTTGCAGTAGAACTGTGAAATTATGAATAGTTTTATTGTTGAGCACAGAGAGAAGATAAAAAAGCCTCACTCAAAATTTAAAAGGGCAAGACATCACAGATTGTTAAATTTACATCAGCGTAAGACAATGCAGCAAAATATGAATTATACATCAACAGTGCAGGAGCTACTATTTCTACATTTAGGCTTACCAGATGAGGTCTCCCAATAAATTTCCTGAAAGGTGGCTTAATGAACCTCATAGGCTTTTGGAAGCCATCAACTTGAGATGTTTGTACCTTTGAAAGACTGCAGCTTTGCTGGTTCCTGATATGAGAGAGAGTGAGAACAATTAATATCTAAAGCCACAGCATATCAACCCTGTATTTTAAACCAGCTTATTCTAGCATCAGTATCACAAGTGCAAAGTGACAGCTTTTAAGTAAATTTTCCTAGGACAACCAAAAAATTCCTAGTCCAAGGTCAAATTGCACAGAATGACACAGCATCCTGTATTCTCTTATGCAATGCCAGATGAGCAGAGATCCTCTGCTTCCCAAAACCCTGGCTCCGGAGCCAGGCTGCCCCGGCTCAGCGCTGCCGGCCGGTCCCTGCTGCCCTCCGCTGGTGGAAACGCTCCGTGCACTCACTCGAGCCCCTTCACACCGAGCTGTGCACAACTCGCCCTTCCATGACATTCCCAATCCCACAGAAGCTCTGATAAACACCTACATCCTCCAGTTTCATCCTCAGCAAGCAGCTGATTCTGGCTTTGGGCTTGCTTGTTTTTATAATTTTGATTTTTTTGTTGGTTTGGTTTTTTTTTTGTTTTTTTTTTTTTTTTTTTCCCCCGAACATATTGCTAATACAGATGCACCCATAAACTTCTAAAACATTTACCATGAAAAGTAACCACCAGAAGTCAGAATTTGTATTTTACAAAACTCATAGAAACAGTTTTCATTGATGCAAAAAAAATTAAGGAAGAAAACAGCAGCACGCTTAATAAGCTCAGAGGCATTGCAAGTATCTCATGTGAGCTATTAAAACCTCTCAGCCTCAGGAAAATTCTACATATCATTCATGCCATTACTGCCTTCAGTACACATTACCCTGACAGCAGAACCCTCCTGACAACAAACTCCAGGACTGCCATACGCAGTAGGGAAATTTACACTTCTCACAAAAGATAAGTAGGACAGTAACTGTGGAAGTGTGTTGAGGGAAATGAAGCAAGTCCAGGGATTTTTTCCTCCACTTATTAACCTTTTTTTGTTTCAGTAATCTCAAACACAAGAAATTTCTTCTACAGCTTCACAAGGCTGTTTTTCCAAATGTATGTACTGCCATTGGTTGCCATTACAGACTGCATTTAAAATGAGCAAAGAGCAGCACACTAAGAACAATCTGCAAATCTTGACTACAGTGTGGATACATTTTATTACACCTGTGAAATTCATTAATCAACATTTGTACTAACAGTCCCTCTCTCTAATCAACTGACCTCACAACATCAAAAGGAAACAGGATGACTGAGGTTAGCAAACACCTTCAGGGCAAACAACTTGAACAAACCTGCTGGAGGAATCCATAGGAGTAAAATGCTATTCCAAAATTCTAAGTTTTCAAATTCTTCAAGAATCAGAAAAATGCCAATTATCTGCTGATACTCCACATTTCATTACCAAACCAGTAGGGCAACAAAACAATGTATTCATCCTAGAATGCTTTTAGAAAACTACAGAATACCAGGAGAATCTTATGTGGCCCATCAAGCAGTTTAAAAATAATTAAACGTTTTCAAAGTAATTTTGTCCCCTCTTCTCATTCAGTGCTACAGTTTGTGCTTGCTTTTCATTTTTATCCACTGCAGTTTAACCTCTTTCAAGGTAACACCTCACTACAGAGTAGTTTGCAATGTATGTCAGATGAATTTCAGTCCCAGTCAAACTTTTAAGGCCTAACTGTGGAAAAGAATCACAACAAATGTGAATGTAACTGTGGAAGGGCCCAGAAATGAACACACAAGGGAACTGTAGGCTTGGGTCAACAAGAGTATTTGCTCATTACCTTGGAGTTACACCATCTACATGAAACACTCTCTCATCTTCATTCTTCAATCTCTCTTTTCTTCTCCTTTCTATATCATACCGTAGATCATTTGGATCTTCTAACACTCTTACAACGTTCTAGTTAAAAGGAAGGGTTGAAACCAAGTTAGCTGCTAAGAACTGAACACCCACCTGATTCTGTCCTTCAGGGGCAGCACCCTGTACATAACTTGTTAACAGTTCAACTGTCTGCACATAGGGCAGATCCACATAAACCCAAGGATGCAAAGTCTAAAGCAATAACAAGTGCTCCTAAGCAATTATCCTTTCTTGCACCATCTGCCTTTTTGTTACAAGTTTCCAAACAATAGTGAACAGAGCACTGGAATTCTGCATGGAGTTGCCAAGGCATAAATATTCACATACTTTTCAGTAAATCTTAAGCAGTTCTACTATCCTTAATTAAGTAGAATCTCCATGTACCTGTACTATAGAAAAGGAATGACAACTAAATCATAGCAAGCAGAGCTTGACAGGGGAAGACAGAAAATCTTAAGACCCCAGATGAAAGCATAGGATAAAATAGCATTCTGAAGAACTATGTGGATTTTGAGTCACTGTAACACTAGGGTAGAAGAAACATTAAGGCTTTTTGTAATCTCAGGGGAAACCACACATCAGACACTGACTCAGTATTTACAATTTAAAAACAGACAGGGGTTCAAGCAGCAGGAATAACACATTCCAGCTACTCTGGAGAACACATCTGCATTTTACTCCTCAGTGAACACAGTACACTTGCATCATTGTGGTATCTGTAAATATGCTCAGGTGTGCATTTTTTTCAAAATATTCAGAATTACTGGTGGTCTTCACAGCAGGTAAAAATTGTGTATCCAATAGCAGGGGGAAAACATTGGTTACATCTGTAATATTTTTACTTACTGCTTGTCAAAACAGTTAAGCAATCAAGATACCTGGGAAGATTCAGATGACACAGCTCGTTTGTTCTGAAGTTCTGCTAGAGACATGTCAATCCTCCTGGAACACAAAAATACTGCATAAAAACAAATGCCATCATTATAAAAGCAAAAACATTCTTGACCAGGCTACAGAACATTTTAAAGATACAGGCAGGTAAAAATAATAAATAAAAACTTCACACTGTGTAAAGTCTACTGAAGATTAATTACCTTAATGCAAATAAATTAAGACAAAAAGCTCAACAATTACCTGTGAATTTCTGGATCCAAATGTATTTTAACCTCATTTGTATTTGCATTTGATTTATCCTGAATTTTTGAGAACCGTTCATGTAGAGTTATGTCAGAAGATGCAAAATAATTTGCTGTGAAGAGATATTAAATACAAGAATGTTATTGGTAATATTTGAAATGCACAGTGGGAAAATCTATCTTTTTAAAGACTGGCTCTTAGGGATACCATGACAACTTTACTGAAATGAAATTTCAAACTATTTCCACTTGCAGTTTAATATTCACAAATGAAAGATTAGACCAGCCCAACTTAGACAACCTTATTTGATAAGATTAAACTCAATCATCAGCTCTACCATGGTGGTACTCAAATTACTAGAATCTATAAAGTTCAACACTGAACATGATGCAGCTGCTTAAATACTAATCTGAAAATTTAAAGGAACTATATATAACTAGAAAGTTGCAATTACAGCAAAGCTCCTTTTTTCCTGTCATATTTCCTAAACAAGCAGGTTACTCTCCCGTACTAGAATAAAATCATTTTGGTTTTTAATCTCCACAGTAATGCCTCAGTTATGGCCTGAGACCTTCTTGCAGTCATCCCTCACCCAACTACTTTAAATCCTCCACCTACATTTTCCTTAACCAACACAAAAGGAAGCCAAAATACAAATGAAGGCAATGGCAAACACCTGAGACTTAGAGGGACATCATGTCTAAACCATTAGCTTTAGGTTTAGTAATCATATACACATAAACACATACATATATTCCAAATATTACAGCCACCTTTAACTTGATGAATAATTGTGATTATTTCCTGAGTAAATTCTCTTGATGGGTCGCTTTCAACGTTTTGTGTAACAGATTCCATGTGCTCAAACACCGGATGAAAATTTTCATTTTTTCTGCCAACAGCAACCAGATCATGGGACATCTGTCTCTCTGTAGTGTGACTAGAAGCAGCCCTAGAATAAAAAAATTATAATTTAATTTAATGCAAATATCTAAATCTGAAAACTTGAAATAGACAAGTAGAACAAAACAATAAATTAAGTTCATTTAAGGAATAAATGGGATTAAAAGTAAAAATCTCATTTTGTTCCTTTTTTAATTAAAAAACTAGTAAAGTCATAAGGAAGAAAATCTGTAATAAAATATGAAGAGAATTTCACTCCCCGGAATATTTGTTTTTGTCAAGTATGCAATACAAAATTTGCGAATTTTAAATTTAATTCAACTAGATTATCAAATCTAGATAAAATGAAGATCCTGATAGACTTCTTTAGAATAATTCTCAAATATGTCTTGTTTAGAAGGAGCTATCGGGCAATTTTTAAGAACAGTTCAGAGATTAAAAAAAAAAGTCTCACATCTTTAGGAAGTGAATCATCACTTGAGCCTAGTGAAATAGCAGTGAAACTGCTTCAGTAACAGTGTGTGAACTCAAGAACATGCTTACCATCTTTTTCTAAGTTTTTACTCATTCTAAATAAGTTTACACCCCAAATGGTTGCACTGCTGCTTAAAAATTATTTTGACAAGAAAGCCAACACTTCAACAACCTTACTGCTGTTCTTGTTGCAAGGAAAATGCTTATCATTCTAAAAGATAAATTAAGGACTCTAAGAGCTCATGTAAAAGCTTTTAGGATAAAGACTTTTAATTGTTCATTCTGCAAAGTGATTATGTGCCTGACTATCCTGTATTAGAAGCATACAAGACTAGAATTCCATACAAAAATTGTATCAGAAACAGCTACAGATGCCAGAAATCATCTATTTTCCCCTAGCAAACTGGAAATAAATGCATGCACGAAGGAATCCAAACAACCTCAGGTTTAGATATTTGAATTATCTACCTGCTCCCTAGGTTTATAAAGAATCTATTCTTCTTAGCTGAATCATTTCAAGTCAGGTGTTTCTTAAATGCCTGAAGTAGGCATCATGAATATTCCGAGTCATCGGCTTCTGTAAAATTAGTGTTCTTATATTTGAAAATATAAAATATTTAGCACTTTTGGCTGCAGGAGCAAACTGTCCACACATTAAATTAGCTATAATCAATGTAGCAGCTTCTTTGGTGTGCAAACAATTACCATGTCCATTGTGCATGACCTTCAAAAACAGCTGCAACAGGCTACTAGACAGAGGAATCATCCTCTGGGTTTGCAACAAAACCCAACAATTTTCCTTACATTATCATTCAGGAAGTCAAATCCTCATCCTAGCCCAGCGTGGGAGTGGGCATTACTCCACCTCCCTTTCCTCAGTCTTTAATATTAGCCCCCTACGTGCAGTAACTTGTCTTTGTAACTCTCCCTTGTATTACATATTTTTGAAATAGTGCAAAGTGAAAAAAATTGATATAGATGCTTTATTTGGGGACAAGAGACAAAATACCTTTAAAATTAAGGCTGATCGTTTTGGAAAAGAAGGTAATTTCTTCCAAAAGCAATTACTACCAATATAATATATTCTGGCCTGCAACAGCAAGACAACAAACCAGAAAACCCTGCAAGAATGTATCAAAACCAAGCTGCTTACATTCTACCATGTATTTATCATCTAAAGTTCCATAGTACTGTCACTTTTTCTTCCACTGCAGCCAGCACTGGGAATGCTAAATGCAAACACAAGTATTACACAGACATAGAAGCAGACTCTACTGCTTTTCAGTTCTGATGCCTCAACAGGTTGCCACTTTGTTATAACACTAAATGACGACTCAGATATCTCATTTTTGGCAGTTTTACTGAACTTGAGATCTTGAACATCTGAATATGTGCCTGAGATTTATGCATTTAAAGGTTAGCTGATTTTTAGAAAAAAGAAGGGAAGACAGTTTAAAAAATGTATTTCAGATGAAAGCACAGCACTAGGCTTTTCTGCATTTGGGTTTTGGGGGTTTTGTTTTTAAATAAAAATAACACATTTACTTATCATAACTAACTTTTAACTACAGGTTTGTATCAGGCATATATGCTCTTTCCACTTCCTACATCTTCATAAAACATTGGTTTTTGTTGGTTGGTTTTATTTGTTGGTTGGTTTTATTTATTTTAATAGAGGTTTAATAGTTAACTTGCCCAGATAGGAAAGTTACCATTTTAAAAGAAATAAAACTAAAAAGGTACATTCATAGTTGGTCCTGGTTACCTCCTAAAGAAACCATGATGCTTTCCTCCAATATTCATAAAATGTAAAGAGACAGGAAGAAAACAGAGGTGAAGGAAAACCAATACCTGTACTTGGTCACCATTTTCTTCATATCCACTTTGACTGTGAGATGTTCTCTCATACAGTTGGCATCTGACACTTTCACATCTGAAACAGTATGACTTGAATCACGCTGGCTATTGGAGGAATCTACGTTTTTCCTCAATTCCCCGTCTTTCCTCACTCTCTCATTCAGTTTGTTTTTAAAAGATCTGAGCTCAACATCTGTTTTGGAAGAGTTAACACAAGCATTGCAGCCCTTCTTTGAACTGTATTTATCAGGTTCTTCAACGTGCCGTTCTTCAGTCCGCCTCGCTCTTCCACCACTAAAGTAATCTAACTCTTTGCTGTTCCGGGCGCCCTTCGAGGAGCCGTACTTCTGCTCTTCCTGCTTCACGTACTTCTGAGCTCTGTCGTCCGCAAAAGGCTTTTCCCCATCGGGATGCCTGCGCCGTTTGTGGCTGTACTCATAGGCTACCTTTGTGACGGACCCCCCCAAGTACTCCCTCTCAGCCGAGCGGTGGGACTGGGCACCCGGGTATCTTTGCTCCTCCTTTTCTTGGCAGGGTGGAAAAGAACGTTCTTGCTTCCACTTGGAATTTCTTGCTACTTCTCCACCGTCATACCTCTCCATTTCCTTAGCCCTTTTAGACGTGTGCCCATATTCTCTGTAATCGTGATCTTCAGGATACCTGTGTTGACATAAAGCAATTTACACTTGCACTAGAGAAGAAAGCGAGAACTTATATGTGCAGAATGTTGGACAGCAGAATGCGTGGCAAGTTAACCCATAATCCCTCATGCCAAGGTACGGATGTGCAGGGGCTCTTAAGAGGGAAATATTATCCTTTCATACTCAAGCCAGCAATACGATTTACTTAAAAGACAAACACTTCACTACTACCAGTCGCCCATAATTAAACTACAAAGTGGCCAACGTGTTTCAAGGTGGATATCTTCAACTATAATGAAAACAGACTTTCACTTGAGGCTTTACACCACAATACCCAGGGTTTAATTATTTTATTCCTATACCTCTTCTGTAAAGAGCTCCTTGCCGTAAATTCATCAGAAACTCTTCTGGGTGACTGACCATACTTCTCTTCATGTAACCTCTGGTGCCTCAAGTCATCTTCATGCCATTTCCTTTCAAGTTTGCATGAAGCCCCTAACGGTCTATGAAAAGGTTTCATTCCTTTTTCATTTCCAGTGACTTTGTAGTGATCAAACATGTATCTGTCCTCCATTTTGTGCTGGTAAAACGGACGATCATGCTCTTTATAAGGTATTTCCGAGTATTTTGGTGGTAACTGGCATCTCCTGTTGCTTTCAGTCCTTTCAGATGAATGCGTTCTGTAGGGTTTATGACTGTAAGCATCTTCCATGGGAATTCTCTTCAGGTTTGGCGAAGGTGACCTACGTTCATATATTCTCTGGTGGTTATTTCCATGAGGTGCAAACCTGGAATTGCTTTGTCCATATTTTTCATCTTCTGTTCTCCAAGGCATAGACTTTTTTGGGTCCTTACGAAAGCTTTTATATTCACAGTCATAATTAATATGAGCATGCCTTTGCCTATGGTGCTCTGGACTCCTAAATGCTGGAGATAAGGACCTAAAGCAAAAATAAAATCCACTTTGAGTAGTCCCATAAAATTGAATCAATTTCTTATTGAGAACATCTATTTCCTAAGGATGTAGAGTTTAGTACATAATTTTAATCAGCTTGTAAAAAAATTAACACCGAGATATCAAAGTGGCATTTTCCTGGCTACAGTACCAGGCTTACTTTTACTCTGTTGAAAGTTTTCATAGTAAAAATACCCACTTGAAATTGTAGTAAGTCAATCATTTTTGTCTCTTTGAAGTTTTTCATTTAAAACTAAAAATAATTTCATATACATGAAGTTTTCACTACATTGAAAACAACTGTTATACATATTTTCACACTTCTCAAGCGTTCCCTATCTATCTTTTTCAGTGCCAAGAGAAAAAAGGGAAGGAAAAAGAGTGCATAAAGAAATTTTAAAATGAAGAAGAAAGCCTTTTCAGGTTTTCTTTGCATGCCAAAACAACCTTCAAAACTGAAAGACTGAAAACATTACAAAATATATTTAAATTGTCATACAAGTAAGCGTTTTCCTGCAGAAAAAAAAAAAGTTTGAGAAAGATGCTTTGACCTTGTGGATAATTGTATGTACATGTTCACACATGTATACAACATGCACTTCCACACTTACTGCAGCTTTTGCAATTAAAGATTCAATTGCATCACTCAGATTTGCATTTTCACCTACAGTTACAAAAACAAGGGCGACTTGTCATGATTTTTTAGCCAAAATCTCCTTAAAATAAAGAAAAAACAGCACAGGCCACTAACAAGAACCAGAAAGTAATCCCAGACGTAACAATTCTGCATGTGTTCAAGTATTCCCTGCACACTCTTGACACGCTCTTTCATAAAAAACATCAAAAAACCTAAGTTGAAAAAAGTCAAGCCACTTCCTTTGTGCATGTATTGCAAATGAAGGGTTTGGCACAACTATTTACTCCATTTCTGCAAATGAGTTCAAACTCAGAACCACAGATGTTCCTAAAACCATAATGGCTGGCTTCCAACAGCACCCACGCCACAGCTGCCGTCCCACGTTGGTCTGGTTAGGGTGTGCATTTTAATGAGAGCTGGGGCTGCCCTCATTCAAATGACGTTCACAGCTAGCAATCTAGTATGGACATGGGTATGATTTTATCTTTTTAAAAACAAAAGAAACAAATAAAAAAACCTCACACATTTTTCTGAGTTATCCACACTCTTTCGGTTTTGGTTATCACAACTTAGTTTCGAAGAGACACCCAAAACCAGCAGAAAAGTAAACTCACATTTTCAAAAGCTTGAAACTGTATTCCACCCTCCCCATTTTAGCACCTCAGATTTGCACTGCAAGTCTTAAAAATCAGGCAGGTAACTCACAGCATGAAGTAAGCTGGATGTTATTCTGGTGACAAATGTCAAAGACACGTGCTACCAGGCTAATGTCCAAGGAGAAGGGCAATGACTCCCACATTTGCACATGTTTTCAGTCCATGCTGCTGCAAGGCATGTCTAACTGTGCTAAAGATCAGTTTACAAATCAGCCCCAAACCTCAGAAAGTCAGAGGTATATGAACTAGGAAGCTTTTTTAAGAAAACCCAAAACTAGTATTTTTTTAACAGTTCCTCCCTATAGACCAAGAAGCAAAACAGAAGCAAGTTACAGATATTAAGCACACAAGGTGGTGCTTGAGTAAAAATAACCTTAACTAGTTAGGAGCTTGGATTTTGTGCTTAAGATCGTTGTAAATCCCAGAACACAAAAGGTGAACAAGGTTCTTGGCAGACTGCAAAAACTGAACATTTCCAGCTTAAGAGAAATTGTAATAAAATCATGAGCTGGAAAAACATTACAGGTATTCAGCTTGTAACATAAACTATAAACTACAAAACACACTTTACAAATTGCAATTCTGCATGCAATTTTCTTTAATACAAGTTTTAGGTCCTAGTTATATAGAGCTACATTTCAGAACACAAGCTGTAGATATTTACCTTGGTTTCCATCGGGGTGATCTTGATCTAGATCTTGTCATCTTCTCTCACGTGTTTGAGTTTCTTGAAGCTGTAAAAATTATACAATTTACTAGTCTGATTACAAATTGCAACAAGAAGTTTTTTAACAAGTGTAGTATTAGAAGCTTCAAAGTTGGGGTGAGGTATATTTTTAGGATGTTTTACTTAAAAGGTAAACTTCTAATACCAATTTTAAGGCAAGCAACCTTTTTTTCTCAAGTTGCTAATCTTAAAACACAGTATATTTTCTTTATAAAGATTTAAATATTTGATCTTGTTCCATTTTTCTCTCCATTTTGTAATGCTGTCTATTCAACCTGCCATTTAATGCTAATAAACTCACAAGCAAGCTGCAGCAATGAAAAAAAATGGTGTAATTGCTAGTATGTGTTGAACACTGTAGATGATAGACGGAAGAAAAAGACAGCTTTAAAAATAAAGTTCATGAAGGAAAATGTTTTTGCATCAAGTTATATCCTAAGCTTCATACATACTGAACTTCAAATTTGTCATATACACCAAAATTTTTAAATGGTTGCAGATTTCTTGTAAGCTTTAACTACTCCATCAAATCTTAACTGCTAGGTCATCACATACTCCATCCCACTCAAGCCAGGTACAAAAGATCACTTTTCATTGCTATATTTCACCTGCTAATCACCTACTAAATAGGCACACACTAAGTATACAATGGATGCACTATGACAAAGTGCTGCTCCTGACTCCTGAGGTAGCTCTGGGCATCCCTTCTCATAAAAGCTATGAAAGAATGCGAAAAAAACCCTAGAAACTTGGGAAAAAAGTGATGAAAGTATATACAAACTCACTGGTAATGTGAGTGGTGAATAGGAACAAAATGATTATTCATTATTTAGCAAATACAAAGGATTAAAGCAGAATTAAATCATTGGGTAACTGCCTAAAAACTGAAGTTTGGAACACATACCTATGCCTACAGTTTTTAATTACCACAAAATGCTTTAAAGGCCAGAAATACAGATGCAAAAACAGATCCATCAACAGCTCTAAAATTAATGAACAACCAACCACTTGAAACTGAAAGAATACGCCCAGGTCAATGTCAGTATATATGCTATGGTATTTTCTGTAATTATTTGCTCAGACACTCAGGGAGACAGAAAACTAGTCTGAGCTAGCAAAGTACGGCCTTTTTGACACTCCCAGTGCTCAAATAATTTCTTTAACTAAATCTTTTACCTGATGAACTGAAATTGCATAGTGAGAAAAACACACAAGCTTTAAGGCACTACCTGAAGGAGTGTGCACCCACCCACCTGACCCAGCGCCTCACACCCCCCAGTCACACTGGTTGATCAAGGTATCACTCTTTGCTATACTTGACTTTTTGGTATGATTAGCTCAGGGCTGAAACAGTAGTATCTTAAGAGAAGAATGCACAGCATACTTCTGCTGCCTACCCCACGGACAGGTATTAGACAAGCCACCTCCTATACTAGAAACTGCTCTTAAAGTTGCACCATAAGCTAACCAGACATTTATTTGCAAGACACAGCAACAGCTTAGTTCTGAAGAAAAACCTCTACAATTTAGTTTTTTGCTCCACAATCAATCTTTTCATGTAACAAAGCACGAAGCTGGAATTGTTGCAAGGGATAGTGAAGCAAAAAAAAATCCAACCCAAAGTACACCAAGGACAAGATAAAGTATTTGTTCTTTGACCTCTCAAATATGAAGTTATCATTGCCTCATATCTTAAAGGCATATCTGAGGACTGCATAGTATGAATTAACTTCACACCATTTGCCCAATTGAATGTCATACTAGCCAAAGTTAGATATGATGCTCCAATGCCAGTATTCTTTATTTTTCAAAGAAAAGTAATATTGTGATCGAAATAGTTTCCTATTTTCCACCCATAAAAACATACCTTACAAAACAGAATAGTGTTTCAGAAACAAACAAAAAAACCCACACTCCCTGGGTAAAACACACTTCAAAGTGTAGTGCTTGTCCCACAAGCTTCAAAGAGTCACTACTGCCATCTCTTCTGGTAAACTTCTAGAAGTGACAGTGTTTCATGCGCTGATCAAATTCTTTCTTCCTATCTTCCCTTCAGTTCTGAACTTTATTCCCAATTTTCATACGAGTATGCAAACACCAAAAAGACAGAAGTACCATTAAACCCCACCCAACCATCTGTGTAGAACTTGATCTGCCAAACTGATAAAGCTAGAAACTGAACATACATAACGACCAATTCCTGATTCTTTCCGAGACTGGCTAAACAATCGTACCTAAAAGCGTGAGAAAGACTGTGGCAGCACGTCCTAGATCTTGCCTTAGGATAAGGAGGACTGCTGTAATTTCCAATGATGACATTCCTTTTGTTTAGTGGAAAGAAGTGTTCATTTGTTTCAGCGCACCTCCTAAAAAATGACCCACGCAATAGGATTTCCTCACAGAGACACACACCTTACGAAGGCAGCACTCACCCCCTGTCAAGATTCCCAGTTTAACACCAGAATTCCAAATTAATCTATACAGAATTTGTAAACATGGCTAAATCCAGGTTTAAGTCACCTCAACTAGACCAGCAATATGGTTCCATACCAAAAGCAAGCTTTTTGTAGGATGGTATCAGGTAGCAAGCCTGTCCAGAGCAGAATTACTTAAATCAAGTGAAGGCCCTACAGTTTCCAAGTCAGCCATCCAGGTGCTTCTGAAAAGCCAGGTCATGACGGAGCAGAGGTGCCAGGACCTGGCTGCTCTGGGCTCTGAATTTCTCCAAAACCTTCTGCTGTACTTCATGAGACACTGCCACTCTGAAAACATGAAGAACTATTTTTTTTAACTAAGCAGCATTATTAGGTTCAGAGTACTGCTTGTGTTTGTTATGTTACAACAATAAGTGACTCATTGGAAGAGTTATCAGTAACTGTGCTTAGATAGTTTTTAAATATTAATGGGACTCCCACCTTTTATTTTCTTTCCCTTGACTTTTGGAACTGGAATCAGACAACTTCCCTCTTGGCAGAAAAGGACTCAAGCCTGCTACCAGCTCTCCTTTGATTCCAACCTTGGGATATCAGTGTTCTGACAAGTGCAAAATTCTTTTACAAACCAGAAAGGAGTATCTTGAGGCAAGTAACCCAAAAATGACCAGAAATTGTATGGCATGTGCCAACTTGAACACATGTTCTTTCAGAAAGGCTATAAATTTTTAACAACTTGCTCTCCTGAACAGAACAATCTCTATCTGCTTGGCTTTCTCCAGCACGATACAAGAAATCACAAATGACTGCAATCATCTAGCTGCACAGAAGGGTGTTGGAGCTCCTTCTAATGCAAAGAGCCCAAAATCAGCAAGCCCCAAACAGCTAAAACCCTGCAGGTAACAGCACAGACTGAGCAGAAGCAGTTAACTCTCCTGGAACAGACTATAAACGTGTGGACTGTTTTACATACCTTTTTGGTGCCTTCCATCATCTCCAACAGATCATGGAAGAAACCCTATTCAGGACACACAAAGGGCAAATCAATACCAATAGTCCTCCTCACCCAATGCCTTTCACCTACAGTGAAGGGAGATGTCATTCCTCAGCCCTTTCGGAGGATTGCCTGACCACCACTGCAAACCTTTTCGAGGAGAGAGGGATAAGGAGGTCTCTCATAAGCTGGGTCCCACGGCCGACAGGAAGACTGACACTGATTCTTGCTGTAAAAACTACCCACATCACTATAATCTCTCTCTGCCCAAAAAAGATAAGGAGCAGCTCCAAGCTTTTCACTGACTGCCTTCTAGGTGGGGATCAGTCGGAAGCTGCAAGAGACATGCCAAAGTCTGTATTGCTGCAGTGTCTGTCCAGAAAGAAAAACCAGGAATTGAGACTCTCAATACCAGGACAACCAAGTGTTTGACAGAAATACAATCAAATTAGAAGTCCAGCTGCAGTCCAGACTTCAAGTTCTTTTCTTTTTTTCTTTTTTTGTTAAGTCTGCAATACAGAAAGTCATTTACACCATCATTAAATGAAAAGTATAGAATTGGCAAATTCTCCACTGTGTAGGTTCTAAGAGCTGATTCAAAGGCTGTCCCATGCAGTGCCCACTCCAGCCACTGTCCCAGCAGAACACAAGCCTGGCGTGTTCTTGCACATTCATCTTTCAGGCAAATCTTATTACCTTCAACACCAAATGCTCAGGAAAAAGTATAAAAGCAGAGAAACATCTCCCAGCAGACCAGTCTCAGTGTTTCTGAACCTGCAACAGGATTCCTGTAGTCAACGCTTCCCAGAGAGGTTTCAGTACCATCTCCAGTGTTAACTCAGCTCTGCCAGCACATGGAGGTGACTCCCATCTCAAGGCACACCACCTCAGGGAAGGACATATGTGACAGCTTTGAAAACTATGAGCTAGAACAGCTGCTTAAGTCAAGGACACACACCCAGCTGAGGCAAATGAAACTTGGCTGAGGAATTTCTAAACCATTCCCTCTTTTGGGCCACACAGCAGGTAACAGATCGATGCAAATGACTGAGAGCCAAATTTCCATTCTCAGTTCTCTCACAGCTCTCTGATATTGAACAGTGGCTCTTTATGATTACAGATCCCTTCTCCTGGCCTTTTATCACTCTTGGAGTACCTTCCACATCTCCAAGGATATGTTTTGAATCTCCACAGTATTTTGTGGCAGGTCTGAGGCCACTGCAGTCTGACAGCCTAAGTCCTCATCACCAATATCATCAGGGAGATTATCCCTTTTTTCCCCCCCCTCGATTTTTCACATCATGCTATATTTAAGAAATTTCCAAATCTGGTCCACAGCACCTCCCCAGGCAGCTGTATCAGAGCAGCTGGGAATGGAGGGCAACAATGGCAGGAGGCAGCACCTCATTCCTGCTGAATGTGTCACCCCGCAAGGAGAGCAGCTCCGATGCTGCAGTTTATCTGATGAGAGACTGGGCCTCCCCAGCACCAGAAGCACCCCTCCAACCCACCAAAACTGCAACCACTGTGGCTTCAGCAGTTGTCTTTCTACTCAGCTTTATCTTTGGCACAAGCTGGGGAAGGCAGGCTTTACACAGGCTGTATCCCAATGCCAGGGATTATTAACAGACAACCAGGCCTCACGCTAGCAAGGTAACTGTGCCATGCAGGGGCAGCATGTGGGGATCACTCTCCTCTGCTTGCTACACAAATAGAGATAAAAAAATTATTGTTCCCCCTTACACTCATAGTAGAATGAAGACCTACTACAGAAAGTACAGGCCTAGCTGAAGCATACAGAATTTCTTAGTAGACTACCTAACGAATTCCAAGTAATTGCATGAAACGTATAGAAAGCATTCCCCTGTGCCTGCATATTTGAGCAAATGAATAAAAATAACTGAGGAGGTCTACAGAGCATATAACTTTCCAGTGTGCTCTCATTTAAAACCGACCCATTTAATTACACTAATTAGCAGGCAATGCCTCACCTTTGCAAAAGAACAGATTAGAATGCCAACTTGGAAAGATTGAGCAGGATATATCTGTATCACATAATAAATAAGGTATTCACTTTCAAACTTCTTTTTTTAGACAAAGAAAGCCCAACCCATAAATAAAGTAGTGAGCCATTTCTATAATGCATTGAATGAGAGGCCTTTAACATGTGTTCACTACAGAGCTTCAAATGTTAGAGCACCATCCCCAGCCACATCTGCCGACCAGTTTCTAAGGGGATGGCAGAAGCATGTTAAATCTCCTTGTGTCAGTCTCAGAGACAGACCACAACAACTTCCTACCTCCTGAAAGCTCTCCAGAACATACCAACCACGATGGAAACTTTTGCTTTTTCACCTTGGTCCCACAAAACCACCAGAAAACCAAAAGAAGACCCTTATTTATTCAGAACCAGCAATGCCGCAGAGCAGCATAGCCAGCAGGCTGGGAAGTCCAGGCTGCCTTTCCCAGTCACACCAGAGAAATGCATTTTTGCTGGAGGACTCCAGCATGTTTCCTTCTTTCCCTGCAGACAGCAAGCAACTGCTGCCACTTGAGAGGAAAAGCAAACCTCTGTGCAGCCACATCCCTCACCAGCTTGCCTGCAACACCAACCCAGCCTATGTTACCTCCTGACAGGTGAACACTCACAAGACAAGACTGCACCAAAATCAAGCCCATCTTGTCCCAGCACAGGCATATGGAGAGTTGGTTTGATGACTCTTACAAAAGCAGTGGCAGAAATACCAGTTCTTTTGCTGAAGGCAGATGTGGAGGAGTACATGGACACTCAAGATAGACAGCTGTTTATCAGGATAACAGGGTGTGTCACTAAAGGAAGTTAATTAATTTCAGTTCACCTCATCAACACCGATATTAAAAACAAAAGAAAAAAATCAGGAAAATCCTCACAGGGAAAGACACTCATCTGTGTTCTCTGCCTCTCTCTGCCCAGCCCTGTGTCAGGCTGCCACAACATGACATCTTTCACCAAAGATCCTTCCATGCCTTTTGCATATTTCTTCCCCTCCCTTCCTGGCATCCTCTTCCATGTTCTTCCTCCAGTCATCCACACCCACCAAGACTTTCACAGAAGATTCACTTTTCCTTGAGGTCCACAAACACACAAAGTAAGCAGGTAATGAGAATCTCCCAGCACTTTAGGCAGCCTTTGTTTTAAACCCTTATGACTCAGAAATCTAAACTATAAGTTACTTGGGGCATTTAAGAATGGCAGTAGAAATTAGATGTTGCTGTCCTAGGTGAAGCTGAGCCAAGTGAGGACACTGCTATCACCAGTTCCTTATGAGACACTACCGCCCACTCATATGTGTATGAAAAATAGTGCATAATCAACTAAACCACCCGAAGAAGTATCAAAAACCGCACAGATTTGTTCAAATCAGCACCAATTCATCTTGCTTGGGCTTGACTCAATCTGGAAAATATATTAAGCTAAACCAAAGACATACTGAAACTGAGCTGTGACTGTTACACAAAACCTGTGCCGTTCTAAGTTATTATAAAGACTTGAACTGGTGTGGTTCTGCGTGACAACATACAAATTACTGGAAACAGGGACTGTTGGTATTTATGCATTGCTCACCTCTAAGGTGTCCTTACAGTAACAGCGAGCAGCGACCTCAGCTCTGCGGTGCTGCTGGCCCAGAGGCTTCACAGCAACACGGCTGTTCTGGAACAGTCACGACTCGAGGGCACGGCCGACAGCCCCGCGGCGACCCGGGTGTGTGCCCCTGCCCTGGGCTTTGTTCCCGGCCCTCCCAAACCTCCTGCCGGCGGCCGCGCACCGCACCACGGCACCCACGGTCTGTGCAGACACGCACACACGCGGCGAGAGGCGGCTCCGGCTGCTCCGGGCTGCCCTGCCGTCAGCACACCCAGCACGGGCGCAGCGCAATCCCCGCCGAGCTCCCGTCCCGCAGCTCCGCTGCCAGCGGCCAGCACCGCCCGGGCCAGAGCGGGCAGCGAGGGCGGCACCTCCCACTCACCTCCCCCGGGCTGCGCCGGCCGGGCCAGGCCGACCGCGGGTCCTCGGTGGGCGCGGCGGAGAGCGGCGGGGCACGGCGTAGCGCGGCCCGTTCTCTCCCGCTGCGCAGGCGGCGCTGCCGGGGACAATGACCGCGGCCGCCCCGGCTCTCCCTGCCCGCGGCACCGGCCCCCGCCCCCTCGCCGGGCCTCACCAGGCCCCGCCGCGGCCGCGGTGCC
>VZTJ01002320.1:1215419-1296048 GCA_013397795.1 Orthonyx spaldingii | reverse complement strand
GCCCCTGGCCGCCCCTCTCAGAGAGGGGCCCGTCACCCGGAGCCTCGGAGTGCTGCCGTGAGGTGGGTGCTGCTGCTCGGGGTGGACGCTGGTTCCCGGTCGCGGTAGCGCAGAGAGGACGGAGTGCGCTGGCCCTTCCCGGCTAGTGAATTCTGAACAGCCCCTTGGCTGGAATGCCCTGTGGGAAGCAGAGCCCTTCCGTGACTCCGGCAGCCAGGAGGGTCAGCCGTGTCCTGAGGGGCATCAGGCACAGCATCGCCAGCCGGGCCAGGGAGGGGATTGTCCCTCTCTGCCCTGCTCTGCACTGCCCGGCCTCACCTCGAGTGCTGGGGGCAGTTTTGGGTGCGACAATATAAGAAAGGTATAAAGCCATTAGAGAGCGTCCGAACGAGGTCTACGAAGATGTCAAAGGGTCTGGAGGAGAAACCATTTAAGGAGTGGCTGAGGTCACTTGGCTTGTTCAGCCTGGAGGAAACCTCATGTCTACAGCTTCCTCGTGAGGGGAAGCGGAGGGGCGGGCACTGATTCCTTCTCTGTGGTGACCAGTGACAGGACCCAAGGGAATGGCCTGAAACTGTGTCAGGGAAGGTTTAGGTTGGATATCAGGAAAAGGTTTTTCACCCACAGGGTGGTTGGGCACGGGAACAGGCTCCCCAGGGAAGTGGTCACAGCACCAAGTCTGAGAGTTCAAGAAGCTTTTGGACAATGCTCTCAGGCACATGGTGTGGTTGTTGGGGCTGCCGTGTGCAGGGCTGAGAGCTGGACTCGATGATTCTTGTGGATCCCTTCAGCTGAGAATATTCTGTGGTTCTGGGACACTTCCCACTGCACCTCGGGCCATAGAGAGCTGACAGCTCCTGTGCAGGGCAAGGGATGGCTGGAGTTGGGCAGCCCCCAAGGACTTGGGTTTGCTGGGGAGGCACCACAGTCTGGTCTTGGCTGCACTTGGAAAGGTTGGACCGAAGCCTCCCCGAGGCCAGATAGGTCCGACCCTGTGGCTGCACCCAACTGGCGCTGCCCCCAGCCCACAGGTAAGGCGGCCATGGGTCCCTTGTCCCAGGCTGCTGCTGCTGCGAGGGTCAAGGTGCCTCACAAGGTGTCAGGTGGTGCTCTCCGAGACTTCTCGCAAGTTCCTGGAGTTCCCATCAGAACATGCACTACAGCATGGCAGCATTCTCCTTGCCTGGGATGAAATCAGTCCCAATGGTGTGAAGGCTCTCTTGGCTGCTGGGATGCATTAATTCCCTCGATTGCCAGTCCTGATAGCCAGCAGGCCCAACAGGTTTGGTGTCAGTTTTTCCTTCAGCAGCTATAAACAACAGAATCACACACTGAACGTACTGTAACCCGTTCAAAACAAAGTATTTTCTTATGGCTGAAAACCACTCAAAAATAGATTTATAGATCACACTAAACCAAGGAGACACTGATGCTCTCTAGATTACATTGGCATCCAAGGCTGTTGGTCAAGGATCTTGAATACTACTTTGGTGCATTGTCGGATAAACTCATTAATATAAATTTGATTCAACACAGATGCAGCCACACAATTTTGTTTTAGCCCAAGCACAGAACTGATGTTGGTTTTGTTTTTTTACAGTAGCTAAAGGAAGAAGGGTGATACCTGATACAGTATCATTACAGCAGCACAGGCAGGCGGTATCTGATCCGGTGTAAAGCTAACCAAGCTAGCTTTGTCAACATTTTTTGTTAAACAAATTAATTTAAGCCAAAAAAATAACCAGACTCATCACTATGTTACACAGTCTTGACATTTTTGATCCAGCTGAGAGCCATAGTGTTGCATTTACTCTGTCGTCAAACCATGGCCTGACAGGGTAAAGTTATATTCACCGAATAGAGAGTGGAGAGGAAGAGTTACTTACTCTTGGGCCCCCTCAAAGAGATGGTCTCAGTTTCCTTATGTTCTGAAGACCAGTGTGAGTTGCTGACTTTGGCTGTCCTATGGACTTTTAGCTGCTGACATCATCCTGTCCTCCTCTCATAGGACTGATCTTTCATCAGTGCATTATCTTCAGTTTTCTGTCTTCTCAGGCCTGGGGCTGTAGGTGGGACTGAGGCATCCCTTGTCACAGCTATCAATCCGTTTGTTCTCTTTGTCTGCAGGATACTCCTCGGTTTCCGTGGACTAGCTCAAACACAAGGAACCCCACGTGATTGTTGTATAAAAGAATGTCCTGCATTCACCCAAACACTCTGAAATTCTCATACAGAATTACAAGATTATTTTTAAATTTAGTTGTAGCATTTTCCCAATTAAAAGGGACTGCAGAAGATTTACTGACCCATAGGGCACAGAATTACAGTGGCAAGCTGCACCAAACACCACTTCCTTCCTCTTTGGTGTGCTGGAATATTTTTTGCTAATAGAAGTTCAGGATGAGAACTGGCTCAGTGAGGTTTAGATGGAGAAAGTGAGGCTGAAGCAGACAGATGCCATTGATCTGCACTTTGCCAAAGAAACCTGGTCCAGCCTGGGTGGCTCAGCCAGATAGGATGCAGTCCCGGATTGACATATATGGCAATATGTAGGATAATCACTATATAGGCAGCCACACTTTCGTTCTCAAGATTCAGAAAGTCAAACTAACAGTAAAAAAGACTTGGTTTTATTCCCTGCTTCAGCTGGTGCAGTGGTTTGCCTGAACTCTGCACACAGGGGGGCTACCACTGCACTGAAACTTAAAACTAAGCAGGCACCTCACCTGAAGCAAAAACTGAGCTCTAAGTACAGACAGACAGCCTCTGTGTGCATAGGATAAATTCTACATGACATAAAATAAATTACCAAAGTTCATTATTAACCTATTTACTTGATGTTGCCTCAGATGGTCTTGATCCAACATACATTTATGGACAGCAGGATGGGTACTATCCTGATGGATAGAAAGCACACAAGGATCTCTGTGGTTAGGACTGTGTAGTCTAAGTAAAAAAACAACTTACACATACTTTACAAGTTAAATTAATATTTAAATCAGTGTCTATTAGTAGCTACACAGCATCATTATTCTCCACCTCTAAATTGGGAAGGGTATTCTATTGCACAAGACTTGGCAATTAGTGCTTATTAAGACTAATTATTTTAATCTATTTCCATGTTTTATTTCTAGTTAAGTATCATTAGAATAGAGAATCACTTTCATATTCCTTTAATGCTTAATTTAGTAAACATTCCCTTTGGAAAGAGCACAACTGTGGTTTGCATGCTAAATACTTGGAAATGATAAATGGAAGTTACCTAAAATTCAAAAGCAGGAACTAGCCCTTGACAGCAGACAGATCTTATGTATCTGTTCTTTCAAGGAGACATTTCATTTTCCATATAAAATGTTACTCTTGGCACTAATCTTTGCTGAACTGTATTATGCTAATTTAAAAAAAAAGTGGAAATAAAACATCTCCTTGATTGCTGGCAAGGTCAGGCACAGAATCAGGCAGAGAACAGGAATGTGCTCCCCAAGCTGTGCTGGGGAGCATCACCTGGGCTTTCCTGCACTGCCAGTGGTGACCACCACAGCAGCTCCTGCTGAGCTGCTGCTCTCCACTGAGGTGCACCAGAAAAATGACATCAAAATCCTGATGTAGGAGTGGTTTGGCTTGGTTGTCGTACACAATTCATTTTGGTGTCTGCAGACAGAGCCTGTAGATGGTGATAGTTAAAAGGGAGGAAGCATCTTGGAGCAGTGAGAGAGGGTCTGGTGGAGCCAACACCCACAAGGTGATCTTGATCCACCATCAAGGACTGCTGACCAAGGTTAAATCATGGTTCTAGCAGAACAACCTCTCATAATACCTAAAGGGAAATGTTTCCTTTTGTACTTCCCTGTCTGGTTATGCCTCCTGATTAGGTTTGCATGGCTGCATTAACTTGGACCTCTGCTTTTGCAGGAGTTTCACTTTCATGATTTCTTCTTCTGCCTCTCACCCATGCCTATCCCTTAGTGCAGTCAGGCACTTTTGTATCAAAATGCTTTCACCAAACTACCAAGTGTGTCTCCTGTTGGGAAATGAAAGTGAGCTGCCTAATTCTTTGCAGGCATATTGGTCACTTGCTTCTTTTAATAGTAGTAATTTAAAAAATATTTCTATCATTCAGTGGAACAAAATTAGCTAAACCTCTAAGTCCCCAGCAAAGGAGCATCATCTCTTTTTCTTAATTTATAAAAAATTAGACACTGGGATTTAAGTAAATTCCTGAGGTTATTTGTCAAAGGAACTTCAAATCTATAATACCTTATGCAGACAAGACAAGAATTTGTTCCAGAATGAAGCAAAACCCCCTAAATTCAGTTGTAAGAACTTTCTTTAACAGCTTTCTGTGGAACTATGATACTTTTTCAGTCTAGGCTCAAAGCAATAGATAATGACTCCCTCCTTAATTGAGGAAATACATCCTACATTCTTTAGCCTTGAAATTTAAGGAAAGCTGGGAAGTAATTGTTTAATTAAAACCTGAAGGAATGTGAGAGGATGACTAACTGCATGACTTGGCTCCGATAGCATCACCAAATTACTCTTCAAAGAGAGCCTCCAGCAAGCCTGGGCTCTCATGACGTAACAAAGCCTGTGTTTTATTTAGAAGGTTATCGTGGCTTTCCTGTAACAACACATGAAAATGTGCCATTGCTGCTGGGCATACAGCCCGTGTGAACTTAGTAGGATTTTGGCAAAATACCAGTGAAAACAATCTCGGTGTATGAACTAACACTGATGTGTGACATAAACGCAGTAAGAGGATTTTAAAAGCAAAGGCTTTGAGCTTATCGCCCAAGAGGTCACAGCAGATAAATTTGAGGAGGAAGACAGAGGTGCAAAAAAGGCTGCAATTCTTTGCTTGTGCAAGAGCCAGGTCTTGGAAGGATGACAGAAGGAGAAATTGCAGCAAAACAGCAGGATGAAAGTCTGAGTGAGGAGAGATAAAATTGCAAGTCCAGCTCAAGACAACATTATGGGCATGACTGATACTGATTTGCCTTAGGAATTTTAATAGTAATTATGTGATAGTAAATATTTGCAAAATGTCTTAGCCTTCTTCAGTGACTGTGACCTTCACCCATTCATCAGCTCATTTATTTGCTAAATCCACCAGCAGTTTCATTTGCTACAGGACACCTTCTGCCCTAAAGCCCAACACTGGCCCAAGAACATTAGCATAAATTAACCTTGTAAAAACGTAGGTTAGAAATACAAACGTTGCTGTCCAAAAGGGAAGAACTTCTGACCCAGTCTTCAGCTGGGGAAGTTTTAGCCATGTCTGACCAGGATTGTGCCTGTTGTCCATGCCAGCAGGGTTTCACTGCTGTCCCTGACACACTACTGCACACAACCAGGCTTTGAAAGACTCCTCGGACTTCTGTTTCTCTGCCAGCTGTGGTGTGGGCAGTCTTTGTCCAGGAACTGAGAGAACAAACCCATTTCAGCAGGCAATGGCCAGAATTTGTATTCTTTTGAATTATTGTATTTGAATTGATAAGAGGTTTAAGAAAAAAAAAAAAAAAAAAAAAGGAGTGAAAATTAGTCCTGATTGAGACTTCACACCAGGAAAATGAGGAGTAATTCCATAGAATTTAGTGGTATAAACCCCCACAGCTTTGCATATTTAAGGTGCTAAAAATGATATTTCAGACAATGCTGCCATCTGTATTTTAAAAGAGAGGTTACTCTGAAAAGGGATGTGCAAGCACGTCAATAGGGTGTTATAGGTATTGCCCTGATCCTGCTTACTGTGCTGCTTACTGAATTTGGTGAGAGGGGTATTATTTCTAGAAAAAATATGAGGAAATACTGACAGTCGTTGCCTTGATTCTGAACATCTCTCACACACATTAATCTTTTTCTTCAGTTATGCAATTTCATGTTCTTGGGTCCATTCTTGTACAATGTCAATCACCTATAATTGCAGTGGACTTCAAGTTATTCCTTGTAGTCACAGCAAGAAGACCTAAGTGATATTGCAAAGTTGCTGGTTTGAGCTATTTATATAACTATTTTTAAAACTTATTCTTAGAGAAAGGACTTTCTAGAGCACACAGTTCATTGCTTACTGCTCCTTCTATTCATTGGATCTCTCCTGCATCATAGTTGGTTTTTCTCTGGAAGTCATTAAGGCTTGATTATCGTAAAGATACACATCTATTTTTGTGAAGCTCCCAAGTGAACATGACACACAGTCTTCCAGAGCATCTATTTTGATCCTGAAAATTGCAGGCCTCAGGTAATCAGCAAACCTACTAGTTTAAAAACATTACTAAGCTCAGTCTTGAATAATCAAAATGCTATAAAAGATACAGAAACTGGAGAGCAAACAAGGCAACTGGGAAGAAAACAAGTATCTAAAATTCTGGTGATCAAGAAACCATTTTCTTATACTTCACATAATTATTTAAAAGCTTAAATATCCTTTCTCTTACAGTTTCTGCCTGCAGTTTTAAGGACTTTTCCACCTCACATGCTGCTTCAACAAACATGTTAAATTGGAGTAAACAGCATCACCTGCTCTTCAGTTGTAGGAGATCGTAAGGATAAGATAAATGATGGGATAAAAGAGTGGGGGAGGAATGAACATTGTGGCTCATGGTGTTCTGGACTGGTATTATTGCACTAACAGCAATAACAAAAATGCATCTGAATATTTTAAACTTTCTGTTACTTTTAAGTGTATGTATTCTGGAGAGTTGAATTTAAAACCTGCTTTCCTGAAGATTACGAAGAAAATCCAGAGAAAATTGCATTCAGTCATAACATACAATATATTTTCCAGATTTTAGCTCAGTGGCTCAGCAGTAGTAATACACTTTTCAGAATTTAATACTGATACTGAAAACCAACATCCCCAATGTCAAGTAATTGCCATTTAGGTCTATTTGTACACCCACACACAGTGGCAGCATAGGTGAACCACCACTCTCCACGCTGGTTTTGGAGGCAACCAACAGCTGGAACAACATTATCCTGAAATGAAAGCAAATGAAGAGACTTTTTTCAGCTTCTACCTTGTTCTAGAATAGGGAAGAAGAAGGGAGAAGTAAGGAAGAAGTCTCACAGGTCACTAAATCAGGAGAAGGAGCAGCATATTACCACTGATTCATTAGTGCTGCTTATAGGACAGTCTCCTGGAGCAGGACACAGGCCAAGCTTAGAGGAAACAAGATATAAACCTCAGTCTAGATTTCAGCTCTTGAATATGGAACTTTTTACATTTTAATTCAGGGAAGGGACTACAGTTTAAACCTTAATGAGAGGGATGTCTCCTTCTAGGGTTTCCAGGCTGCTGTGCAGCACTGTGCAGCTCCCAGTTATCCTGGCATCTCAGGCTTCTCTGAGCAGCATCATCAATGCTGAGGGCCACTGTGCTACCCTGGGCAGGACAGGAGCTGCAGTGCCACACTGACACTGCCTGGAACAGAAACAGGGTGGTGGCAGGGGCACCTGAGCTGTAGATGCTGCCAAGCTGGGACCGAGGTGGGGTGGGAAGCAGGGAAAGGTGCTGCTCTCTTCATGAGAGGTGGCAGAGGGAAGATCCTCACCCTGCCAACCAGACTAGCAAACTGTGCTATTTCTGCAGCTTTCTGCACACGTCTCATTTGTACAATTAAAGGAGAGAGGATGATTTCCCCTGCTTCTTGCTGTTCATCACTAGATGAAAATGCAGCCTAAGGATCCAGATCCAGCCTCACTGATGCAATTTTGTTTTGAAATTAACTCCCTGGGGAGACATGAGGTCTGCTCAAAGCCTTTGCTGTGGTCCAAGACAAGCTTTGGGTGCCATTTCCCAGGGCAACAACATGGAAAGTGCTGAACCTAATCAGAAAGCTACTGTGATGTCAACTTACCTCACAGGTGTTACTTATTTATGTATTACAAACTTACTAATAGTTATATAAAGTAGCAGAAAAGCTCTGCCAAAGACTTGTGCGAATCACTAGTGTTCCTTCACTGCAGTTGCAAGACCACTGACAAATTCAAAGTAAAGCTCATTGTACAGTCTTGAATCACAGCAGCAAACACTGGGATGGTGCTGGCATGAAGAAGGTACATCATCAAAAGCAAAAAGAAGTGATTTAACCCCTCAGCTAACAGTACCCACTCCAGGTATCCAGGCAAAATCAAAAAGTTACATTTTGAAAGCAAATATAAAGGTAAATATGCAATATCTTTCTTCACAAATACTCATCTTGCTTTCTTCAAGCTTAGTAAATAATTGAGTGGAAAATAACATGAATGTTTCAGGAGTCAATACAAATAAAATGTCACCATGGAAAGTATTAATATACTTCATAATAAAAGTAGATTCTCTCCTTTGCAATTTTGACTGAAGTGAGGATTTTAAAAAGATCTATTTAAAAAATTTCCCCTCAGCATTTCACTAGAGAACTAACAGCAGCTCCAGGCCGGTCCCTTTCCAAGCAGCAGTATGTGCATGCAGCTTGGAGAGAAGTTCAGCATTTATGTCACGGGTACTCTTACAGAATAGCCCTTGCACACTAAATAGAACAGTGCCTACTGGTCACAGCTCCCAAGCTTTCTTTTGCTTATTTTCTTTGCAAGAGAGCAGAGGCTGGGGCTGCAAACTGGCCCCTGTACTGTCACCAGCCCTCTGGATTCCACAACTTGGAGTCCTCACCTCAAGGCTCTTCAGCCACCAGCCTGCACTTCCTCAGTGTATTGGCAGGACCTCAGAAAGCAAATGAATATATAGCAGTAGGAACAATGGTGAAATATTCTCAGGTTTTGACAACCACTCCTTCATTCAATATTACACCCTCCTTCAGAAAACACCTCAGAACAAATTAACATACATGTATTTTTAAATCAGTCATATTGTTGTGGGAATAAGAAGTGCTAAGAAACAAGTCAGATTCATAAATGAAAATGTATTTCACCTTTATACATGCTATACAGGTCATGCAAATACAGAAATCTACAGGTTATACAATGACACCATAATAAAATATAATATGACATTTGTCAAACACAATGTATTACAGCAAAACAAACTGTTTCTGTTTATTATTTAGGAAATAGATGAAGGACTAATTTGGAAGACACAGTACCATGCTACAGCCTACTGCACAGTCAAAAGAAAGTATTTTTTTGAAGTACACTAACATAAATAGAGCTGGGCTGTTGTAGGTATGTTTTCTTTATGCATTGCACATAATGTCACTGGTTACTTTCCCATTGCTGACTTTTAAGAGCACAAGAATGGTGCTACAACTGAGCTCAATCTACGCTGTGAACTCTTACATGTGGGGAAAAAAAAAAAAGCAAAACTCCCCCTACCCCCAGGTTTTCATGTCTTTTGTGTTAGTGTCCAAAGAGAGTTGCATTTAGAGTTTATTCTTACAAGGGACTGGACAAAATGTCCTCAAAGCAGCACCGGATCTAGCATAAAGGTTCACCAACAGAAATAAAGCTAACACTGTACAGCACGTGACGTCCCGACCTGGTACATCTCCATGTGGACTGCTCCATACAGGTGTTTACAGAACCTTAAGGGCCCCCAGTGTCCCCTGCATGTGTCTTGGCCTTTGTGTCTCTGATGTTTTCCTGCTGACCAAATCCCATTTTGCTGAGCTGACACGAAGACAAAATACTTCTCTGTGTGATAGAAAGCCTGCTGGTATCAATCGTCTGCATCTTCAAAGGTTAAGGTGTTACCCTCCTGATCACTCACTCGGATCTACTACAGCTACACTACATATATATATTAAGGGGTTACACTTGGCATTTTGCCTACTTTGCTTACAGGTGTTACACAATTATGTTTTTAAACACAGTTGATAGTTGCTCCCAGACTAATTAATATTAACCAGTAAGTGCCACTAGTGACTAAAAGTGTCAACATAATCATAAAGGGATAGTTCCCACACTCCAGAGTCAATATGAAGGCTCTTTTGATTCCAGCAGCTATGTGTTTTTCAAGCCTCTTCAGCTACAGTTTTGAATTACACACCTCATAAAAGTTGCCAATAACTCCTTATTAAAGACAAAAAAAGATAGGCACAAAACTAAAGTACAGTATATTCCTTTGTTTCAAAGCACTGTGGGCAAACCCCATCATTATTTACAAGCAAAAGATGTCTAAATGAATGTACGATCAAGCTTGGGAAATAATTATTTAAAAATAAAATGCACAGGTAAAAATCACAGTGAAGTGTTGAGATGAATTTTAAATTAGGAGAAGAAATAAGTGCTTTATTAGCAGCTAAAGCTCAAATTCTAACGCACGCTCTGTCTTCCCTGAAACCATCAAGGCTCTAGATCATTGGCTTCTACCAAAAGCAGCCAGTTATTCAACATATTCCCTGGGAAGACAAGTTATATTCAGCTCTGATTATTTGACATCCAGTGTTCAAGGACTGCAGAAGCTTTTTCAAGTGACAAGCTCATATTTTACTGCCAGTAGCATCACAGGGATATATATCCTCCAGAAATTGTTACCTCTGTCAATTAAAAAGAGAGAGAAGAATATCAAGTCAGCTGCGCAAGTTAGATGACCTCAGTTTTGTAATTTAGAATATATTCTTCCAAAAAACCTGAGTATGGCTTTGTACTTTGAAACTGTCACTGAAGCCTGCTATGGTTTTTTACTATGCTGGCTTTTCAGGGTATGTGATTCTACACTGCAAGTTTTACAGCAGCAGCAAAGAGTAAGCAGCAACAACAACTACCAGTGCCTAGACTGGCCCCACTTTTAACTGTTTTCTTCATGCAAATAGGCTCCAAAGAAATACAGGAAAGCTATTGTACTAATGGAGAAATTGTGGGTGCCTAAAGGAAATATTTCCATTTACCAGATACTTGTGGTTGCTGTGATACAGTCAGTTTGCATATGATGCCAATTTACAACTGCAAATATCAAAGATTATGATGAATTTAAATACCTAGCAGAACAGCTTGCTTTCTCTCTCCACACTGCTGTAATTTTCTGGGAAGCTAGTAAGTAATCACAGCAATTTATCACATCTAAGATGTTTATCACAATACTGTACCTGTATCTGTTCTGCTGAAAAGCGAGGCTGTCAACAGATAGAATTAAGTGTATTTTCCTGTCCTGGGCTGTTAAATCCCTCAATCAAGTTTTTGTTACAGTCATCTAGGCTAAGGGTATCACTGGACATCTTGGAGTAGGTAGCTTGGCCTGTGAAGTCCAAGAGGTCTTCAAGAGCCTTGGCATTACTTGTCCCATTTTGGTCCAAAGAAACACCTGGCATGAGTTCATTCATGGGTGAATATTCAGGGATAGAGATAAGTTCTTCTTTTGAAACCGGGCTATACGAAAGATAAAGGAAAGAAAGACACAGAATAAGAGGTGTATAACTTTCCATTAAGCAACAACCAAATTAAACCTCTGACTGTTCAGAAATTGCCACTCATCTTAAGGCAGTTGCAGCGAGCCTTTACCCAGAGAATGTCCTAATCCAAAGAAAAAGATATTGCCCTGTTCAGGATGGAAGATCACACCTATCCCTATATCCCTTAATGATTAAGGCTTATGGTAGCTGTGTGACATGAGGACTCATCTCCTAAAACCACATCTCTGATAGTTTACTGAACTGAGTTTACAGATCATTTCAGCCCCTGTACCATTCCTTTAGCTAAATGTTTATTTATTGCAACTTTCACATTACTATCCTGATCCCACACACACTTACTTAAAGCACACACATTTCACAACTTAAATAAAAAGTTATTTCTTAAGATCTTATGATATACTTCAGACATAGAAATCCCGTAATTAAATTTAAGCAATGCTGCAACCAGCTGCTTTGCTGAGACTAGCAAGGCTAGTGCATTTTAGTGTGGAGAAGAGAAGGCAGAGGAAGGCTTTGACAGACATTTCTAAAACTGTGATGTGATGGTGGATGAGTTGAGGGCAAAATAATTGTGCATGAAATCCTGCAACAAAAAATGTAAGGGGTGCCAATGCCACCAGTTAGAGCTTAATAAGGATCAAAGAACATAATCTACCCAGTGAGAGTGCACTTTACACCTGGCTTCCAGGTGAGATCCTAAACATAAACATCCGCATGGAAAAAAAAAAAAAAAAAAAAGTTGGGTAAACTCATGGGCAACATGTCAACCAGTGGCTACTTAAAAGGCCAAGGCAGAGTTGCACCCTCAGTATCTCTAAGGCAACACTTCAGTGTGATCTTGAATTGCAGGAAATGATAGGCTCAGGTGCTCTCCCTCACTAGTTTTTCTTATTGATACTCTCTGAGACCAAATAATGATCTACATGGACTTCTGGTCTGTCCCAGTAGGGCATTTTCTACATATTTATGCATATTTGCTGGAAATACTGAGACAGGGTGAGACGTTCAACTGGTTTACTGATTAAGAGAGAACAGTATAAAAAGTCCATGCTTGAAATTCAGACCTAGCTTTGTCTTAGCAGCCTTAAATTAACTGGCTATGTATAAAAATGTGTAAATAAAAAAACTTCAATTAAAATTAAAAATCCTTCTTTTCTACATGTCCTTCCATCAAAATGTGAGAGTATTTAAAACCACAAAGTTATTTACTGATTTCCATACATTTCTACTTGTTAAGTACTTAAAATTCTACATCCATTATTTTCTTTATTCTGTTTGTATGAAGGCAGAAATGCTCATGCATCACAGCTATGCAGCCAAATTAAAAAATGGTGACATCAATACCTACAATGGCTGCTTTAACAAAACTGTCTGAAAGGTTTGGGCAAACTTGCATGGAATCCGTAAGTAAGGACTGTGGAAGGATTTCAGAGTCCCCTCCCCCAAACATGTGAGAGTGAGAGGAGGTTCTGTGGCTCTTCTCTCAAACACCCAGGAGCAGAGCACACCCCGCACACACCCAGCTGCCACCATGGGGGGATGTGAGAAGTAAAGCAAAAAAGTATTAACAAACAAAACCCCAAATTCCATGTCTCTCATGAATTCCACAACCCCTGTTGATAGATCTGGTCTGTACCTCACATCCATGGACTGAACCTCATCTGTTGAATCTTCCATGCTGTTACATTTCCCATCAACAGCTTCCAGCTGAATAAGTCCTGAAACTGACTTCAGTCCATTAGCAACTACATTTTGGGAAGGGATTACAGAAGCAGCACTTTCCAAGCTTTTATTTTTCAGGCAGGTTGCCAATCCATTGATCTCTGTAAAAGAAGGTTAGAAATTATGACAGTAGAAACTTCATTATTTAAATACTTTTAGGTTAAATACTGAATAGAAAGGAAGACTGATAATGCAGTAGACTCAGTTTAATCCATGACTCATCATACTACACTGTCATTCCTCTATTCCACTCCAAAACTGCTCTTTATGCTACATCTTTTAAATCTGAGGAAACAGGAAGAGAATGTTTTATCGTTTATGTCATGTACTAAAAATCTTAGCTTGGGAAAGTAAACAAAATATAGCCACATGTCAGATATGTATATTTTATTTAATAATTCTTTAAATACATATACTTTTTAAAATAAAGTCAGATTAAATGTAAGATTTAGTCATACTATAAAAAGCCTGGTTGTGTGCAAAAACTTTCTGCCTACAAAATTTAAAGGTAGGTTGCAGCAATCAGACATATTGGTAGATTAGAACTTTTAATTTACAAAAATGCCACATCAGGTACTAAAATGGAGGAGAAATTTTATTCTGCTTTTGCTTAAGTGGCAAAGCAAAGCTGTCTGTAGTTTCTAACGTTTGTCACTGATGCAAATGTAGCTGTTCTTTTTGAGATGAAAGCAAAGAACTTATGATAATACACAGTGTTCTGCCTCAGATCAAAAAATTCTGAAGAGAACCAACTGTGAAAATAGGTCAGAAAAATATGGCTATTTTTACCTGGCTGGTTGAGAACCAGGGCCTTTGGTTGCTTTTCCACATTCAAAGTTGATGGTATCTCCAGTTTTGGCTCTTCCTTCTGAAATCAAGTAATGACTCAGCTGTGTTAGAGGGAGGACTGTAACCTTCATGGAACTAATTGGACTCAAAGCTTGTGAGACTGCCCAGGGCCACAGGGTGACAAAGACCAACAGCAAGACATGACTTTTTTCCTCTTTTTAGTTAGGCATAGCATTTTCTTAAAATTCAAGAAGAAAACATTCTCTGAAAGTAACTGAACAAACAGTTCCCTTAATAGATTAAAAATAAAAACCTGACTGTCACTTCTTAGCTGGACACAATTGCCTTCTTTTTAATCCCACATTCCTCACAGGCTTAACAAAGAGAGCTCAGTAACTCATTCACTGGCTGGTACAAAAAGCAGGAAGACACATCAACAGCAGCAAACATGACACCTCCAGCATCCAGGAGTGGGTGTTGCCCCTTGCCAGATAGTGAGGGGGCTTTTATGCAGCAAAGGCTGCATAAAAGCTGTGTCTCTGTGGCAGTGACTGTGGCACAGCAACAGACACCCTCAGTTTGAAATGCATCTAAAGTTTGGGTCTAGAGTGTACCTAAGTACACTTACTACCATGGAACTACCCTATAAATCAATTTCTACATATGATAATAAAACAAACCAGAAAAATCCTACAACCACATATTGTTTCATACCTTTAGTTCTGGGGTTTCGCTCTTCCTTGTTCTCTTCATTATTTCATCTATTCTCTATAAATCAAAATAAATTTGAGGATGAGATGGTAGACAGAATACATAAGACAAGAGACAGGGGAAAAAACACAAAAAGAGCCTTTTCTTTACTGTCATGACATCATCTCTGCCTGTCTTAGAAAAGGGAGAACAAATAAGAAAAATAAAGAAAATGAAAGATAGAAAACATCTTGGAGCTGGCTTTCACCTATGAGATCTTACAGAACATGACTTTCTCAGTAGATGCACTTTAGAAACAAGCATTTTAACACCAGGTGTTTGCAGTTATGAGTTATGCTCATTTCTGGAACAAGACATTTGTTTAAAACCAACAGCAGTTATTTTAATCTAGTTGCTTTTCCAACTATTTCCAAACAGTTCCTTTAAAAATAATTAGCCTTTTTGGAATAGAAGAGCAAAATGAAATAGCTGAAGTTTTTCTTGCTGGAAATGTGTAAGGCATTACCCTAAAATACTTCTGTTTTCCTTCTTTCTTCATTAAAAAATGAAATTATTTGAGATGTAAAACACTTTGGTTTGGTATTCTAATCTGCAACTGCAACATGCCTCCAGTTCAGTGGTGAACAGTTTAAAACATATTGGAATAACACATATGGATGGATGACCTTTTGTAACCAGACAGGGGTTCTGCAGCTGTTCTCTGTCTTGCCACACAGTTGTAAACAAAGCTAATTTATGCAGCTTTAGCCATTTCCATGTGCAGCAGAGGCCAGACAGTCCTGCTGCTCTGCATAATGCAACCAGAGACAGCCAGGTAGGGCAAAAGCTGTTTGTTAATCACAAACTTTCTCAATTAATGACACAGAGCTTTTGTTGAGTAAGTTTTAAACAAAGTCACTCATGTTTCTCAGTAGTTTGTGATGTCCTGGGTTGGGCAGCAATTGACATTTGCCTTGGCATGCCATTCCCTGTTTGTCTCAGGCATTTAACTTTTCAGGTAGAGGCTGGCTCTGTGTTTGCTCAGTGCCTTGTAGAAAGTGAATTTGCCTCAGGCACTTCCACTTTGCTACAAATTTTGATGTCCATGTTCCCCCAACAGGCAAGTAACAAATACTAAGTTTGGCATAACGATTCACCTGTAATCCCTCCAGATTATTGTAGTTGATACTACTGGGTGCTTCCTGGGTTATGTATTTAAACAAGAAATGAAATTAATCATCCTGAGATGCAAATTCCCACCTTCTTCCGCTCCAGTCTTTCCTGCTCAATTTGCTGCATGATTTGTTCCCTTTCAAGACGAAGTTGTTCAGCTGCCTCACGGGCTTTGATTTCTGCTTCTTCCCTCTAATCAAAATGTATAAGATATATCAGGGCCATTATTTATTTCAGGCAGACTACCAAATATTAAGAAGTATATTTTTTACATGTATAAAAATTTCGTATTTCTGTTTGAGATGATACCTGTTTCTCAAGTTTGGCTTGGAGCTCTTTTTCTTGCTTTTCCTTTAGCATTTGCTCTTCCTCAGCTCTTCTCCTGGCTTCCTCTTCTGCCCTTTTTCTAGCTGCTTCTTCTTCACGTTTTCTTTCCTCCTCCTTTTTACGAGCTTCTTCTTCCAGACGAAGTCTTTCTTCTTCTGCCTTTCTTTTCTGTTCTTCTCTTTCAAGCCTGCAAAAAATGTAACAGAAACCTTAAAAGCATGAATTTGTTTAGCATGAATCCTATTGTTGTACATCAGTAACTGATAACACATACATCAGGACACATTTACATGAAAGATGCCAGGATACAGTGAAGACATTAAGCACATGCTCAGAATTCAGGTTGCTATCAAGCTTTTACTCCAATCTTATTTTTAATACCTGAAATATTTCATAGAAGTTATAATTTCCATTGAAAAAACATGTGTGACTGAAGAAAATATGTCTATTCTAATTTCAATTAGAGCGGGAATAATAAAATTAAGTTTCAAGAATAAAGACATCCCTCTTTCCATGTATTTGACACCCAGAATGGTGGTATCTATAAACAAGTTCTTTTATCCTTTGCTTCATCTGAAGATAAACAGATGGGATGAGTAGCAGCAAAGTCCACAAAACACAGTGGAACACTGGAAGGAGTGGGTCTAAATTCCACCTGTGTTGTTCCCTTGCCCACTAAGGGACATCATGCTCCTTAAGGGTTGTTTTCTAAGTGATTGTTCTTATCATTCTGTCAGGGCCAAAATAGCAGGAGCTGCTCATTCCACTCCCACCCCAGCCACCGTGTTTTCAATAAGAAAACCCAAATTTGAATCTAGACATGCAGAGTTAGTGATTTACTGTTACTACTTAAGGAAGTGCATGATTTGCTGACACTTGCAACTGGCATCCCATACAGAGAACCACCTAAAAGCCTGTTCCCAGAACAGAGCAGAACTCCACTGCTCAGACACAGCAACCTTCATCCTGCCCACACTCAAAGTCCTCAATGCCTGCAGCAGAGTTGGGTAGGAAGATAAACTTCAGGTTGATTTATGAATGATGCAAGCCTTGCCATTTAATGCATATCCTGCTGCTGCAAGACTATTTCTTCTATGTGATCTAGCTCATTTAAAGCCACCTCAAATATTTTTTTACAATGTAAAATACTTCAGGTATGTCCAGACTGCAGTGTGCAGTACACTTCAGCATGGACATGCCTGAAGTATTTGGAAAAGTAATAGTTTATTCAGGGTTCTTGAAGAGGCCAAATTATTATTTTCTAACTTCACTAGTCATAGAGACTGCAAAAGACACTAATGAAATATGACTCTGAAATTAAAGAAATTATCAAACACATATAAGCTCCCACTTGATTCCAAAAGTACCACATTTTCAAGCACCTTCAGTGACACAGGTTAAATTATTAGGTAATAACTTTCACAAAGTAATAGAGATACCTTTCCCGTTCTTCTCTTTCCTGTCTCTCCCTTTCCTCTTGTTCTTTTTGCAGGCGGGCCTGTCGTCTTTTTTCAGCTAGAATTTTTGCAGCTTCTTCTGCATCACTTGTTCCTGCTATGACCTTCCCTAGGAGAAGACAACCAAGGGTGGAAAGTCAGGCAGGGAACAAAGAAAGTGCTCAGCAATTCCAGGTTTGTATAGAGGCTAAAATGGGCCTGGTTCACAGTGGTAAGACACTTTTTTAAAAGCACACTTCAGCATTTTCAGCAGCGAGATGATGGAATAGATAAGGGCATTCCTGGATGTCAGCATTTTCACATCCTCATTAACAGTGCTTTTGGTACATTAGTGAAAATAAGTATGTATTCCAGTATGTATCTTTACACATTCTCATGAGCTTGTGACTGAGCAGCTTCATGAAAAGAACAGCTCATCACTGTTTAAAAGTCTCAGAGTCCCATGATATCTTGCAGTAAGGCTCACCTTCACTGTTCTCAGCCTTCCCAGCAGAAGGCACGTGCTTCTCAGGAGCCACCTGGCCCGCGTCATCAGCGCGCGCTCCCGGGGACTTGGGGTGACTGACATTTTCTTTCTCCTTGTCTGCTTTCTTTTTAGGTGTTTCTTGGCTGAGATTGGAAGTGGCACGATGCTTCACAGGAGAAGCTGGGTATTGTTTGGTGTTTTTAGGAGACTGAGGATAAGTCTTTGCAACTGACCTGATCAGGGAAAACAAAAATCAAACGAGGCCAGATGTTATACAGCTTGGAATCAAACTCCATCTTCACATTTCTCATTCTTTCTTGTCTCTGGCTACAGAATAGTATCAGCTGTTTTGCACACTACTGAAAAGAACCACCTGGATGCAATCAGAACTTGAAATGCACGGAACTGACAGGGAAGTGCACATGATTACAGAAAATTCTCATTCAAATAAACCAATAACACTGTCTGAGGTCTAGGTGAGAGATAGGAAATTGTGGACTACCTAAACCAATGATTTTAGTAATGACTATTTCAAAAGAATTCTGCCAACATTACTGTTTCTACAGTCCTTCTCCACATTTAAACCAAAGCTATGGCTGCTTTCTGTCTGTAGAAATTATAATGAGCTACAGTGTGCTGCTCTCATCTGAATACCACTTTGTCAAACATGGTCTTTTTCTAATAGTATCTGATTTTCCAAAAAAGCACTAAATACCAGTACATACAAAGGTAAGGCTGGGTACCACAGAAAGAGACAGAACTAATCAAACTATTATATCATCAGCAACACTGCCTGAGTTAATGCTTTTTTCAGCACCAACACAACAGACTCCAGACTCCAAACTCAGCCCCTGCAGCCTTTCACAAGCTGCACTTGAGGTGATGTTGATGCACAGCAGCAGCGCAGCCCACTGCTCATGTGGCTGTTGCACACTTCAGGTGAAGTGATAACCCTGGAGTCAGTTCTGGGAAAGTGGAAGGGTAAAGATACCTGATATTCACTGAAAATAGGTGCACATAAAGGGAACAGATTACCAGGAAACATAAAACTACACACAAACACCATTCATTATTTATGTAACACCAGTAAGTAGCACTTGTAACATTAAGAAAGGCTGGGATGTGTGAATAAGTAGCATAAGAATAAAGAGATTACAATCTTAAAATAATGATTTATGTGAGTCTCATTAGAATAAATTATATTAAAGTGAATGTTACACATGTATTTCTAACCTTCTTCACGGATATGCAATTATGATATAAATGTATTATTCTTTATCACTTTTTTCATCTACACAATATAGAGCTTCATATACTATTAACATGTTTCCTGGACTATACACTCATTCTGGCAGACCACAAGCATAAAAACATGAACAACAGCTGAAAATTAATGGACTGGAGTGGCAAGTTTTGTATAGATCTAACTACAGCATTGTGTGGTCAGAGACTATGATAACCAGAACACCATCTGCATTACAGAGCAGACAATAAAAATAAGACATCTTTCAACTCCTCCCCAAACTCATGAATTCAGTAGAAGAAAGGGTTCTTTTCTACCATATTAGACTGCATTTGAAAGAAGTTGAGACACTAGAATACCAGGAGCTCGCTCAGGGCTGCCTGGTTTGTGGGGAGGAAAACACTGCAGAATATTGCACCATCCCTACTTTCTTACTCCCACTGAAGAGCCACCACAGACTCCAAAAGCCCTCAGGCTGTAGGAACAGTAGCACCCAACTAAATTTAAAGTTCATCTCAGGTACCCCCTGCCCGCAGGCCCAGGAGCTCCCTGTCAGCTCAGGCCCTTCCCTGAGCTCAGCTCTAGGTAAGCCTGTTCTTCTTGGCTTCCCAACCTGCTGATCCTGACATGATGTCCTGGCTTGTCCTTGGACTTGCCTCAGTCAGGCCTTTGTTGGATGTCACTGGGCTCTTAGATGACCCTGGTCATCATCACCAGACCTACCCTGGTCACTCCTTTTGTCTGCTATGGGATGGGGTGCTGTGGGCAAGGTCCCTGTCCTTGCCTGTCCTGCTGCCACCCACGACTCGTGCTGTTCCATGAGAGAAAGGGGCTTTGGAAGATGTGAACAGACAAGTCTGTTTCCAGTTCTTGAAAAAAAAGCAACAATGGCAGAAGCCAATAAGATTGGTTGTGTTGACTAAATCTGGTTTTAGCATTGTCTTTAGATTCCTCTTTAGGATATAGATGGATTTCCAGGTCCTTCTGAAGGTAAAGGCAGAGATTTCAAGGCCCCACCTACACGTGTTCATCTCACACTCATCATTGCAGTCATTTCCAACTGCATTTCATAAAAATGTAATTGGTAAATAAAAAGAAAACATTTTTTTCATGTTTTTCTGCAGCACAGAGGGTGCTTCTTGCTAATTAGACACTTCTTCAAAGCAAAGTCCCTTCTTGCTGTCTTTGGTTTACATTCCCAACTTTACCACACGTTCCTTGCTATGCTTTTGATTTAACTTGTTGTGACAGAAGGAGCAAAACAGGCTAATAACTAAGGCTGAGTCATTCTCAGTATTAGTACAGAAGTAATTGTTCTCTAATAAAGACATGACAATCAAAGAGGTCGGTAGGAAGGAGTCTAGTCGTGAGAGCCACGTATCTTGCACCACACAGGCATTAGAGCAGACTGGCTGTACAACTTAGCTGGTGGATTAGAAACATGTGCTGAATGTATTACTTAGGTGCTGCATCTTTGAATTTTAAACCTACAGTAAATTTTCTCAAGGCTTTTGGACAAGAAGAACAAGAAGATAGTAGAGTTTGCTTCATATAAAGTAGCTAAAAGCAAGAAGAATAGAAAAGACTGAATACTGCAAGGATGAGAATAGTGCCGTGTGACAAGTGAAAAGCTGAGAAAGTCCATCAGGACTAAGAATCTTTTTTCAGAAGTTTTATATCATTTACCGGATGCCAGTATAAAGTATTAAATCAACATTGTTTTCCGCCTTGTATTTAAAACATATTCTCAACTTAGCATCTCTAACATTCCTTGACAGAGGCAGAACAATTTCCATTGTTACTGGAAAAAACACTCCTTCTAAATAGTATTTAAGTAATGCTGCTTCACACCAGAAAGGGCCAAACTTGATTGCGAACACAGAAAAATGGAATTATTAAGAAAAAGAATTTATAATCACTTGTATAGGAGCCTGTTTAGGTTTAAACCATGATAAGAAAGTGGGAAACACAGAATTATGCCTGATAAGAATTAGAGAATTAAGGTGACAAATCACTAAAATCCAAGAAGTGGCAGCGTGTTAGTTGTCAGACAGCTCCCTCATACACAGTAACTGGATTTTACAGGGGAATACAGAAGCACCAGAAGCACATTCCTCCCTCCAAGAAGACATTCGTTTTCTCACCTAACTGCCCTGAGCTGACATGGGTCAGCAGTATGTAACAAGTTGCCCCCTACATGCACTGCTAGAACATCTGTCAGGTGTGAGGATCCACTGATTCTTAATTGCAATGGCTCCTCTTTAATTATGAAAGGGATAGTCCATTCTGCAGAACAATGTCTCAGGAAGAGCACATGAGGGGTTCTGAGCTTATTTTTGCTAAGCAGAGAAAATAAATTACATGTAGCACAGAAACCAGAGGTCACATCCAGTTCTGGCCATAAACAGCAGGACAGAGAACAGCACACTCTCCTGAACAGTCAGCCATGTGACAGGTCACTGGTTATGTCTGTTCACAAGGCTGACTGTAAATCAGAAAACTGCAGCAATGCCAGAGCTGCATTATTTTCCCCCTATATCCCTATTAATTCAACAAGAACTCTGCTGAAACCATACCAAGGACCTGCATGTTCTCAAGCCTGCTTTCTGACATTGCTGTGATCACAAGCTATTTCTGGGTTCTGACATTCTTGCTTTATCTGTGACACTTTCTCAAAAGCAATTTTCTTTCACTCTTAGTTTTGATCTTTTGTAGCCAAAGACAGATTCATTTCTCTTTTACATTTCTTAAAAGAGAATAAAAACTCAGCATAGGTCTGTAGAATAGCTTTTTGATAGCTGCATTATTACAGATGTTTCAAAACCTTGAACTGGTGTATTATCTAGCTAAGTGCTGAAAAATCCCACAAAATTGTCTTGATCCAACATTCTACCCATTGTTTTTATATTTCCAAGTCAAAACAAAAACTAAGAGTAGCAAATATAGCACACATGAAATAAAATCTAAAATAGGTCACTGCAGGACATAAAAGCTACTTCTGTGGGGAATTCACCCCATGCAGACACCTTTCCAATAACTCATTTGTAAACATTTTACAAGTCTGGGGAGCTTTTATTTGTACTACTCTATGTTCATATTCCATCAGTATTCTGCAATTTGACTGAGCATGCACATTTCTGATGTCAAAAGCATGTCCCCAAGGCTACAAGGGGCTGTCACCCAAAAGAACCAAGTGAGAGGTTCAGTTAGGGAAAACATGAGCAAAGGACAAAGACCAGCCTGGGGTCTGGAAAGGAAACACAAACCATCACCCATCAGCAGCACCATAGCCACTTTTCCCTTTCCCCCTCCTCCTTCTCTCATGAAGTAATGCTTTGGCAAAAGAATGTGACACAGAGGTTTGTCAGAGCTTTCGATTTTTATTCACTGGCTGATGCTATGGTTCATCTGAAGACACTTAAAACTAAATCCTACTTCCTTGACTCAGTCAGGTGCCATTGATTTATCTAGGGACTATTTACCCAAAGACATGTGAAGGACACAGGCTTTATTGCCTTCCTCATCTATAAGAAAGCACACTTACCTATTCTCTGAGGGATACTGCAAGAATAAACTGATTAATGTACAGATCTTTGAAGATGAAGCATAAAACAAAAAATTACCAAACCCCCTCATCCTGTTATTATTGATCTTGTGAAAGATCTGAAGAAAAGGAGCACTTTACACAATCAGTATCCAATAGCAATTGAAAAAAATTAAAGACATTTTCTCAATTATTCAAACTCTCTAATCCATTAACTTTCATCTTTGTCAGCTGATCCACATGAAGATTCAAAATAATAGTTCTGGGTTTCTTTCTGTGACATTTTGTGATATATTTACTTTTCCAAATAACTTCAAGTTTTGAATTCTTTCCCTGCTTTTAATTGTTGTTCAGCATATCTTTAATTTTTCCTCTTTTCTCCTTTTTCCATCCATATCTGTTCACTTATTTTGTCTCAGATGTTATGTTTTTGGGCTGACCTTTTCAGCTTTTTCAGTAAAATTTGCATATTCAAAACATTAGTATTTTATTTATGTAATTACTGCAACTCTCTTCTGCAATTAACCACTGTGTCTCTTTAGGCTGAAGTTTTATTGCCTTGTTTGATCCTGTTTCAGTTACTTTACCATGATAAAAAGAGCTTTTCAATTAATAAATAATGAAATAACATATTAAGGAGACCAGTAACTGGCACTCAGAAACCAAGATGACAGCTGTGAAGAACAAGTAACTAGAACAATCCCAAGAAAACTTGAATGTCGAGTCACATTTTCATAAGAAAAGGAATGCATACAGCTAATTGTCATCTAAATCACTGGTCATACTTGATTCTTTCCTCAACAGCTTTAGAGGTTAAGGTGCTATGCAGGATCACTAACTACTAATGCTATACAGTATGTATTCTTATTTCTTCCAGGGTATTTTTTTCAGTCATATAGTGTGCTAGAGGGAGAAAGACTAAACTTGTAAAAGATTGTTAGGTTTGCAAGGAGAATAAGTATTTGTTTACATATTTAGTCAGATTAAAATTATATTTAAATGTCAGATTATGATCTTGCTGGTCAGTGGATTTACATAAAAGCAGTAAGGCTTTTGGAACCTCCCTGTAAAGCCTTACCTCTTCACTGAAAATTAACTGTGGAATTTGAGTTGTATGAAAAAATGCATATATTATCACTATTATATTCTATGTATAGTAACACAATATGGTGATTAGGGCACCTTTTTTGTTTTAGAATTATGAGGGGAAGTTCTGCAAGTGCTGAAGCAGAACTCTCTTTCTAGAATCAGTAATAAACATGGATTTAAACTCTATTTGCTGTATCTCTCAAAAGGTCAAGGAGGGTGTTCTAATTGGGCCATGTTAAGCTTAAATACTCAGTAATACATTTCTAGCCATGGTCAGAATCAGATTCTCTTGAGAAATAGAAGGAGGGGAAAAAAAAAAAAAAAGGAGATCACTACTGTGGCTCACAATCACAGAGAAACCCACCAGTAGGCTTCTTAATTCCTCCATGCAACATCTGTTTCTTCCTCTAAAAAGAGTATTCCTTATAGACATTAAAGCATTTTACTGTACAAAGGTTAGCATAATTTGCACCTCTGAGAAAAAAAATTCTCCATGATTTCCTAATCTTTTATGGAAATTAGTGCTACAAATGAAGACTGGGCATACTTTTTTCATGAAGTACTAAAGACCTTTCTCCCAATAACTTTTTCTTTTAACCACTGGATGTTTCTATGATGGGCTACACTGACCTTCGTCTGCCCAGCAAGAAGCACGTGACTCTCAGCTATTCATTTCCCACCAGTCATTTTGCTTAACTAAATGTGTCTCTTGGTTTGTCTCTTATACTGGCTGAACAAACTCAAAAATGCATTCTGAGCAGGGAGTATCAGTACTTACAGAATAATATACAGTTTAAGAGCTCAAACTTTTTTTACTTTACATTGCAGAGTGCCACTAGACAGTGATCTGCTCAAAACTGTAATAAAAAAGCTGATTGTTGTTAACATTGCATTTCATTCAATTTTTCACAAAATGGATGTAGTTCATACCACGGCATCTGATGATATTATATATATATAATATTGAAAGTTTGAGAATTTGTAGCCTTATAATACAAACCAAGAACTGCAGTGTCCCAGTTACATGCAAGGGGATGTCTAAACCAGAAAGAATGCCAAGTCAGATGGTTTCCTTATGTTGTCTAACATCAGATTCACACACAAAATCATCCCCCAGTAAAGGGCTGTGCCCTGAGAGCTGAAACAGAAAAGGAACACCAGCTGGTTTCTCAGGCAGAAGAAATTTGTCAGAAAGGGGATCATCAAGCCTGGTTCAAAATATGGCCAGATTCAGATTTAAAAAGATAAATAAATACGGCAATTTTCAAGACAAAAGTGGCACCCACAAACAGGGCCTAAGGGAAAAAACCCAAACCAATCAACCAGCCAAAAAAATCAGGCTGTAGACTGTACTGTAGACCAGGACTACTTTAGCATAGTCCTACATTAGAGCCAGACTTAATATTCTGTTCTAAGAAACCTGGAGACCCATTTGCTTAGATTTGAGTTGCGAGCTGTGGTACACATCATACAGTTTTCAGCAGAAGACAATCAAGAAAAGCAAGTCAGTTGCCAGTAAGCCCAGACAGGATATAAGTCCACAGCTCTGCATTAAAAAAAAAGAAAAAAAAAAAAAAAAAAGAAGAAAGAGCAACAAAACCACAGAGGTCTGCAAATGAGCAAAATTTGAAACCAGTGGTTTAGATGACACATAGTTAAGTGTTTTTATGGCACCAGATGGTCATGCCAACAATAGGAAATGCATACATTAAATGCTGGAATTTCTAGTTAGTATTCATGATGAGTGCATTTCCTCACATTAGGCAGTTTCTTCAAAATCAAACAACAAAAAAAAAGCATATCTAAAAACAAACGTGAAGTAAAATTTCACATGAATTATGAAATGCACTATAATCTCAAGACTGAGGAAAGGTAGAGAGAAGTGTCTCTAGTGGGCACTAACACAATATTACAGATACTGCATTTGTCATCTACACCTCTCTCTCCTCTAACCCATCTGTATATGTGTGTATGTATAAGTAAAATTAACTAGGTTTTATACAACATTTCAAAGGAAGTTCCTCAGGAATCTAGGTCTTATTTACAGGTAATGAGAAATTCTCAGCATATTAGTCCACTAATAAGAAAAGCATACTTAGGTGTTGCAGGCGATGCAGATCTTCTGGACATGGCAGCAGGAGAATCAGACCTTCTCAGAGGAGATCCCATACCAGATGATGAGCCAGGTGTTGCAGGCCGCTTCTCCTTCTTTATCTTCTCAGTCTGGAAGCACAGTTCATTTTCATAATTAGAATCAATAAATCAAAAATGTATTTGATTGTTTTATTAGCAAGATGGCACATAAAGAGGTTTGTGTAGCATGCTTGTGAAAGCTTTTTAAACAGCAGTTCACAACTGAGGTGCTATTAGTAGTTTTTTTATTTTACATAGACATAGCACACACCCACCCATCTTGCACGGACAGAGCATACCAAACTGCAGATAAGTAATACCACACCTCTGCAAGAGTTCTTGGGAGGGGTGCTGGCACTGGGTGGAATCTTCAAAATCATCCATATGTCCCTGCTTAGACATGATCAGCAGTGCAAAAAGGCATCTCACAGAAATGTTGCTGCATGTAACACTGAATCACTTGCAGCTCATTTAGATGGCACGAATTCCCCTATCATTAAGTACTATAAGATACAGGACCTTATGTGAATTTTATGGTCCTAACATAAATGTTTTTTAAAGCATGCCTTAAACTGTGTAGCCTCAGTGAAGGTGAGTGACTTTTCTTTTCTGGAAACTACAGTGGATTGATAATGCATCTTCTAAGCAACCAGCATTAAAAATGTCCACAGAAAGAGTTAAAGCAATTGGTGTAAAACAGAGGCACTATCAATACACTTGGGGAGTTTCTGAAATATATGAAGCTTGCTCATTAACCAGCAAGACTGGATAGTCATACTCAGGGGAATTCTATTTGTCATCCCCATTCCCAGAAATTAAAAGCAAGTCCAAAAACATACACTTCAATGCCTCAGTTCTCTGAAAATAAGGGTGTTGGTGTTCCAATACCAGCACTCAGCATTGATTCCCAGGAGGAGGAAGATATTAAAATGCTCCTTAATAGGAGCACAAAGGCAACAGGTGTTGGCAGGGCTTACTTTCCTACTGCTGTTTCATACAGCAGGGGAAGCACTTCATTTGTATTCATGTAAAGGGAAAGATAACAAGCGGAAGCTGCATCAGTTTACCCAGCAGTGAAATCAAAACCAGTACAAACTCACCTGAGCAGCTTCAGCTGCAGGTGCCCCTTTCATGGCACTGGCAGTGGAGGGTGAAGTTGCCTTCTTCCTGTCGGTGCTTCGGGTGGGGGAAGGCTTGTAGGGAGATTTAAGAGGACTAGCTGGTGCTACACGAGGACAGATATGGAATACTAAAGAGTTATAGTACAATAGCAAGAGCAAAAGGGAGCACAGATAGAGGAAGTAAAGGAGGGGAGAAAACAGCATACTTCTATGTTATAATGTTCAAGGGTAGTTTTAAAGTGGTTTTTAGTGTTTCAAAATATCACATATAATGCATTCAACATGATCCTATGTTTATTAAAAATGTCTCAACTGAAACATTTTACAGGATTTAAAAAAAATTTTCTCTAAAATATTGCTCTCTTACTCAGTTACCTTTTGAAACACCTGACTGATACTGTGATTCTCTTTTTTTCTAAGAAGTCCAGCTTCCTTTGCATATGATAAAAAGAGTAAGCAGATAATTCTAGTTGGGCTTTTGAACACATAGTGCAAAACAGGAAAGGTGACAGATGCATAGGGAGTTTTGTTTTATCCTTTTTAAAACCTAAACATCCAAAGGCTCCTATATATATATCTTAATTGCTTTCCCAAATAATATTTAAGTAAAAAAAACTAACAAAAAATCCCCCAAACCTAAACTAAATGCTGTTGTAGGTATTTCAGTTACTGTTGTTTGAGGGAGACATCAATTTGAATGTGACACATGCATTACAGCTTACAGGGTAACTATTTCTTTTATTTGCAATATGAACAGGATTTTTTTTTAAATGGGATATTTTACCCCTGATTTTGTTCATATTGCCTTCTAAGATGAAATTTTCACATACATGTAGAACAATCAACAGAGTATATGTTTTATCAATAAGACAGACACTAATTGCAATCAAGTGATAGAGTGTTTCCAATCTTAGTCAACTAAAGTCAGTAAGAATATTGACTTTGAAAAACCAGTAATTATGCACTAATGTAAAGAAAGTCACATTCCCAAACTTTTTATTGGAAGCAGCCCTAAATTTTTTATGAAGCCTTTTTGTATGCTTTAAAGTTTAACTGGACTTTTGTATTCTTTGACTCACTTTCCAGCCAGTTGGCATAAGGTTACTGAATATTAAGAAAAACCTTCAGAAATTTAAAAGCTGCCTAAGAGAAACAGATTTACTTCAACTGTTAAAAGAATTAATTATGTGTTCAGTAACAACTGTTTGCCTGAACACCTTGACTTGGAGTGACAGTAATAACATGTTGCTGTAGAGTCTGAGCTTGAGGCTCCTCATTTCTAAGCTTACAGACAATGCAGTAGCAGAGCAATTTTGACCCCGGTACAGTGACAGGAGGCACAGTATGAGCTCTTGGAAAGGAAGAACCGTCTTCCCTGTTCAGGAAGCTACTTCTGTGGTGAGTAGTACACGACAAATGGGAGGTCTCTCTCAACGATTTTGCTGGCAATTACTGACAAAATGTCAAGGGCCTCTGAGATTGTTGTTTGCAACATGTGCTACAGCCTGATTGCCTTGTGAGGAAATGACAAGAGGATGCTTGTTCAAAAAGCTGTTCCCAAAATCAGCTGCCCTGTTTCAGCTCAGTGGAAAAGCAGTTTGCAGAACAAATTGTACCCTTGTCAGACATGCCAGCATGCTACTTCAAAGATCCTATGATGAAGAGAGATAAACCCGAGTTTACAAACAAAATGAGTGAGGAGGGATAAAAAATCATCCTTATTGATTTCTCTGATCTCAAATACAAGACAGAAAATGTAATGGTCCCAGTAATTCAGCTCGAAATCTTAAGCAGAATGTGACTGATCTAATTTTGAGTTGGGTTTTGCTCACTCTTAGCAGTAGTTGCCCAGCAAACTGGGAACTTTCTCAAGTACTATATGACAACATTTCTAATTCCAGTAGAGACTGCTTTTAATGTAGGAACAAGGAAAGCAATTTTAGAGGCATTCAATATCAATGTCCCTATGCACTGAACAAAGAAATAACACACAAGGCACAGTAGGTTTACTTAGCAATTCATTTTTAAACAGCTTTGTATTAAAAGCACAGATGCAGAACCTGAGCCTATTTTAACCAAGATTTGTGAAAATACTAATCATAAAGATGATCGGTCTTTTATCATCTAAATAGTTTAATCCTGAAAAAGTGTTTCCATTTGCAGACAGGCATTTGGGTGTGCACTTTGGGGTGCTTTTTTGCTTGTTTGTTCTATTAAAAGTAAAAAGGGCTGTTAAACTTTTGTCTTGTTTCAGCCAATGCTATGACCAGGTATGGCTTTATAAGCAGAAACTACTCAAAGTCAGGCACTTGCCTAAGTATTAGCAGGACTGGAAACATTATTTTTGTAGATGTTTGCAAAATAATGGTTATATTAGACTGCCCTTTACACATAGGAACGGTAACTATCATCCCTTAAAGATCAATAATTTCTGGAACTGACACCTTCCTATAAATATTCTGGTTTTTCATATGTGTTTGTACACATATATATAAATACACACAGTCACACAGTTAAAGGCAAAAAGGTATTTAACACCTAGGAACTGGAACCCTGGTAAAAATAATTAAGGCTCAGTGGTACACTGGGATTTTTGTTCTACATGCTATTTGGGTATGACAGGGCTGACATTAATAAATCAATCAAAGCCTCCGAGAGTTGTCACATCCTTGTCTAAAAACCAGTTTCTTAAAAAAAATATTAATTTTTTTTGCTAATCTGCAGTTCTAATGTTTTTATTATTTCTTCTTTTTTTAAAATAGATATTCAGAACAGCACAAACAAGATAGTGTGTTTTTCAAAGATTTTAAATACACTGCAATGTGAAAGAAGTTAGTTCATCATTGATTTTGTACTATCCTGTAAATTGCCATTTGTTTCATGGTACTCCATTTCTTTCAGCAGCTACACAAATGCAGCTAAAACATACCTCAATGGGTTCAAAGTGAGGAAGTCACATTTTTACCTGGAGTATTGTACTGCTCAGAAAGCATTAATGTACTTCTGCTTCTGGCTAAAGATGACTGTGTGGGAGTCAGCAGTCGAGAAACAATAAAGTTTTCCATTGGACTAAGATGCATGCGGTGAGCTGAAGGATGGGAGCAAATAAAATAAAATTTAAAATGCAAAGAAATAAAACAATGTTACATTAAAATAACTGAAACAAAATGATGAAATGATTCAATGAAATGACAAAAAAAACCTTAAAGTTTTTGAGATTTAAAATATTTGAAGATAATTTTCATTCCCTCTGAAAAAAACCTTTTAATTTCTCCATTAAGTTTCCCACCTGTACATTATATACAGTAAGGTTAAAACGTGTTGTATTTTGTTTTTACTCAGAAGCATGTTCCATTCTGCAAAATGGTTCCTTTCATGACTCAGCACGAAAAAGGTTTGTCTTCTTTCCCAGTAGGAAAGGTAAAACACTTGGTAGAACAGCGCAGCTGCTCACTAATGTGCCACCCATACTGGGACTGCATCTAAAATCTGCCGTCTCACCACGTTACGTAAGTCTTATTTATACAATATGCCTGCATTACTTCCTACTCCATAAATATAAGTGTCAACTATATAAGACATTTATAGATGTTCCTATTACATGTATATATAGCCATCTGTCATAATAACCTCAAAGCTACTGCTCAGCTTTCCTTAAGCAATTCAAAAATTAAAATAAATTTACCTCCTTTTTTTCATTCTAGAAACAAGCCTTCACAGTAATTTATTTCAGTAAATATATGTTTTTCTCATAAGACTTTAAAAAAAATGGGGTGGAAGAAAAAAAATAAACACAAAATAAACCTAAAAAAATCCAAAGAGTTCACAGTGAGATAAACCCTTCAGTCCTCTTTGTGTTGTTTAGTAACCACTAATCCTACAAGATGATCATCTTTTGTGGAGTCTCTCAAGGATCAGAGTTTCATAAGAAATTAAAGGGCTCTACAACTCTGGTCACCAGATTGAAGTCTCCCAGGTGGCTCATCAGACATACTCCTGCCTACAGTGAATCCCATATCTACTGTCAGGCCACACCTTTGGTGTGCTTGTTTTTCCTTATTTTGCTAGAAGGTCACAAGTAGTACAGCTATAGGAAATTGCTGCAGTCGCAGCCTGTACTTACAACCCTGTTTGCTGGAGTATCAAAAATGGAAAAAGAATCAGTAAGAAACCCACAGCATTTGTTGCTGGACTGTGATCTCCAGCACGGCAGCACAGCCTTGGGACAGGCTGCAGAACTATGTAATTAATACAGAACCTCTCAAACGTTTGAGTTCCTTTAAATAACAGAAATAAGCAAACCCCAAAGCTACATGGAGCAGAAGTGCTTTAAGCAGAAGGAGAGCTGATGCTGGCAGGAGCCCAGCACGTTCACTTGCCTCTGTCGGGGGAATGTGTTATGGCCGCAGTGGAGGAGGAGAGGCGTTTACTGATTGGCGACTCCATTTGCTTTGGCAGATTCATTGTAGAAGCTGAAAGTTTGTCACATGCTGCAGAGAAACGCATTGAAGATATTTGTATTCACACCACAGTGTTGATAAACTCCAAAAATTAACCTTGCATTTGTACTCATGGCCCTTGCCACTGATCATAGCACTGAATTGGCATGAGAAGAGCCCTTTCTGACCGCTGAGGACCAGCACCCTACGACACGTGCTTTGGCATGCAACTTTTCTGCTTGTGAATTTAACATTCCAGTTTTACAACAGCCTATTTTTTATACTGACACTGGTAAATAATTATATATCAGGTCTGAATGAGTGAAGTTATTATGATACAAGACACTCAATACCAGCACAAGCATAAAGCTACCCGAAGAAAACAAACTGCACACATGACAACTCTGAACTCATCTTCATTCCCCCTCCCCTCTACCTTCAGTCTGGAAGAGCTTGGATTCACATCAGATATTACTCCAATTAAAAAAATGAAATAACGAACATTTGTGCATCTGTATGAGACCTCACTCTTTTAATGACTGAGCTGGCACCAGCCATTTGGCTTCATCTCTTTGTGTTTGAGAAGAATTATAAAAAAATTAAAAGCTCAGTTTTTTGGTACATTTTTCTTCTGAAATACCATTTGACAGAGTCTGTTTGAGAACAATACCCATTTCCTACCTTGGCATTTATTCAACTGAATGAAAGAGAAATGTTACTAAAGTATTACTACAGAGTACTAGCATGTGATGATCACTGTATGATACTCAGAATCTAAAAGCACAGATGCTTTGTCCCTGACATTTGAATTTTATTTCTTTCAAAATCAAAATTACTTTCAGCTAGAGACATGTATGTGGCCCTAATTCTGCACATTCTAAGTTACTGCATTTCCTATTTTGTCCACCAAATCACTGCTTTAGTGGGGTTTCCAATATTTACCTCCATCTACTACAGTAAACAGTGCAATTTGCTACACTTTCTTTTTAAAAAAAGCACATATAATGCTGGTATGCTGCAAAACATCAGTTGCACAGGCAAATTCCTCTGCACATGAACAACAATCAGTAAAAAACTTGACTCTGTTTGCACAGAAGTAATAGTTCTGTGAGATCATAGGCAGAACAACATTTACTGTGAATTCTGCAGGAGTAATAGCCAAGCCTAACTTCTCCGTTGGGGGAGAGAAGGAACCTACTTCTCAAAAGCATAGGCTCTATTTTCTTTTCAAGATGCCAAGTACATTTGCAATCAAGATTAGAAATCCTATATGCAACCCATTTGTAATTTTGGAGGACTCATCTACTTCAGAGTCCTTTTATGGAAAAAATAATAATTAAAAAAAGCCAAAACACAAATAAAACCCCACCAAAAAAAACCAAACCAAACCAAACCAACAAACAAACAAACTAACAAAAAAACCCAAAACCAAAAAACCAAAACAAAACCTGAACAATATAAAACATGATTGCTTAAACAAAGTCAGCCACTTGAGTTTGTTACAAATACCAGCTTGGCCAAAATTCATTTCAGGAGGCTGAAAACATAACATGGCTGTTTATACCAAATTTACTTGTTCTTAAAATATTGCAGGAGAAGGCCCTTGAGAGGGAAAAAGAGGGCTGTTTTGATGAAACATGGTCTTCATAACACATTTTCTTACTGTGCAACTCAAATGTTTTTCAACAGCACCTGTGCACGTCCATTAGAACTGTCAAATATATGTGCAATTATACACACACACAGAGAGCACCCGCAGAACCAACCAAGATGAGAATCTGAGCGGTAGAAGTCTACAGTTAGAGAAAACCATGAAATGCCTCTACTGTGCTGGAATGTGAGGCATGCACTGCTCCACCATGGCAAAATCAAAAGGAAATTAAAAAGACACTGGTCTACATCACTAAGGGTAATGCCGTAGAGTACCAGACTGAAATGACAAGAAAACAGTGGTTAGGAAGAGCAAGATCGGTGGATGGACTACAGTGATTAGAACAGTTATAAACGAGACACGATGGCACTGTGATTCTCTGAAATACCATTGAAGGAATCAGCAGGAGCAGTAGAGGTCACAGGGTCTGGAGGAAGGGTGTTGGCAGCTAAACCTAGAACAGGGGGTGGGGTATTTTCTGATTCACCTACACAGCAGAGAAATCAGAGCAAAAAGAGGTGAAAGAAATTACTGAATAAGTTGGGGGAGCTGGAATTAAGCACAAACTGCATCACAAAGAAAACTGGTTTCTTTCTCAAAGTATAAGAGACTCCTTTTATTATTATATATATTTAATATCCTGGCTTTTTTAATGACACATCATGAAAACTGTGATATGAAACAGTTTTCTTTTTTAAAGTTAAGTATACTTACACACTGTTTGAAATAGAGTAATTGTTATATTTCATCAACACACAAACATGGCTATTTTCCCCAATAACATCAGTTTACTCAAACCTGATAAATTTAAATAAATTGCATGATTTAAAAGAGCAAACATGCATCTTTCTGAAATATAAAAGCAGCACATGACTGATTATGTAATAAAAAGATTTTCCTCTGAAACCAAAGCAAAAATAGCAGTAACAGGATGTATGTGGGGAAAAAACTCAAACTATTTTAAACTGCACATGCTGCATAGTCATCTAGAAATTCCCATCAGGTTTTCAGGAGTACCAAACAAAAACAGATCATCTTTTGCAAGCCTTAGACAGCACTCAGTCGTTTGGTGAATATTAAATTTGCTAACTGTGTGCGTGGGAAGACAATGTGGAAGAAGCTAATAAGGGAGACAGTGCATCAATTTTAATTTTAGCATTTAGCATCCTCCAGACAGATTCTGGTTACTCTATTAAAATGATCTGCATTCCTAAAGTTAGGAGGAACCTTTCTCCACAGAATGTATTAGGGAGAGGAAGACTGGCAAGCAATTACAAAGCACTTATTCACGCCCCAAGGCAGTAGCCCCTACAGTACCATCCTAACTATAAACCCATCATACTCACTATCTCCACAATCTCATGCATTTTGCACTTCCAGATCTGCAATGCAGGCAGCCTGTTTCACTTACCGTCTCTCCCTCCTGAGCCTGCAGCCAGTGCTCCTCCCCACGACCATCGCTTCTGCTTCTGTTCCAGCTGCTGGCTGCGTTCAAGGGACCGGCGCATCATGGCTTCTAAACGTTCCTGGTAGGGTTGGTACAAACCCAGACACAAACCTCAGTCAGCTCTTTGGGGGCTTCCTTCCCCCGCCTTCCGAAACCACGCTAAAAATACACAGTTCTCCTGTTGCTCCACACAAGATGATTACAGGAGCTCGCTCGCAATAAAAGAAAAAGAACTGAATAAAGAAGGTATCAGCATGCTACCTACCTCCAGAGATGTGTATCCTTTGTCTGCAAGCCACTGAGGTCACTACAGAGGCCTAAGTAAATAACACAGGTTGCATCACTGCCTAGCATCTGCTCCTGCTGGTGAGGCTGCTGCTGTGCTCTGGACTTAATTTGTATAAGAATAATGCTCGACAAGCATTAACTCCTTCTTGTCTATGCAGACATCAGGATTTTTCCCCATCCCTTTCTGAGCACAGTTAAATTGCTGCAATGCCAGTGGCTCCACCTAGTCACTCAGATAAATGATCACTTCAAATCCAAAGTAGGTTACTTTGCAGAATGCCCTACTTATTTATTTATTTTTACAAAAACTCCCTCCTTTTTTTCTATTATGTTCCTACAGTCTAGGCATTTAAGACCTTCTGATTTTTTTTCTTCTGTGTACTTTTTCTAGTGCATGCCTAGATCATACTGCTCCAAGATTTACTTTTTTTTCCTCCTGCCACCCCCACATTCTTCTCCATGAGTTAAGATTTTCACAGGGGGAAGAATAAAACTAATTTTTTCCCTCCCCAAATCTTGCTCTACCTTTAACTTACAGCTAAGCATGGTCACTTTATTCCCCCTCCATCACCTCTTGACTCTCACTCAAAGACCTCCACTGAGTTTCATTCCCACCTCCTCCCTCTGCTAGTTTCTCGGTGATTTATTGTTGTGGCAATGATCCCCGCACCCTTTCTTTTCCTCCTTTCAAGCAGATAAAATGTGGTTCTTCCCCACCCACAGTTCCATCATCTAACAGCCTTTTCCCTTCCTCCTCCCAGTACCTCATTCGCATCTGGTAACCTCCTCACCCTGACATTTCAGCAGCCCAACCCCTACTGTGAAAGATAAGTCTACTCTTGCTGTCTCCAGCTCCTGCCCCAGTGAGTTTTAGCCCTTTGATCCTGTTAGTATTTTTGGTGCTATTCCTCATTACCTTTGCTCTGTCCTTCTGGTCTAGTATAAGACTCCTACTCTTATCCACTTCAAACTGGACCCTGCAGGCTTCTGTGATTACATCATACCCCTTTTGATTTTTATTAATCCTGTGCTCAATCTCCAATATCTTTTGGCAGCTGAGATAAATTGTGTGGAAAACCCTTTATACATCTCTTGGACAGATTACTTTCTCTCACTGATTAATGCCTTTGTTCTGGCTTTCCTGTTGCCCTTCCCTGAAATATTTTACCAAAAAATTTCAGTCTTTGTTCAAGTACATCTCCTTCAGGCTCTGCACTGGTGGTGAGCCATTTGTGTCTGATGGAGCTCCTTCAGCACATCAGACCCTAACATCAGGCACCTCCAGTAATCTCCATACTTTTATACATGTACCTGTAGACTTTGCCTTACCTTCCTGGGGTCCTGCCCTTGGCCACTGACTTTCTACACTGCCAGATGTCTTCTCATCATCTTCTGGTTACCTACAATACACTTTTGCCTCTTCCACATCTTTGAAGAATCTCTTCTACTACCATGACTTGCAGTAATGTATTTCTGAACTCATTTTTTCCACCTCATCCAACCTTGCTACAATTATCCATCAGTATCAACAGCAAGCCATTACCTTTTAATCTTTAAGCTCTCTTCTAATTTTATTACAAATCACTTGCACTATAAAATATTCTATTATCCTCTATACAAAGAGTGAAAAAAGGAAATTCTTGCATCCTCTATCATTCATAGTTCTCCTGTCCCTTTTGGTCAGGTGACCCACCCTGCTGGTACAATTTCTGCTGGTCTCCAGGAAAATGATCTTTCAGTTGTGTTGTAAGCTCACGGTCTATCAGGTAACATCATTCAAAGACCACTGAGAGCAGGCAGCTGCTTCTCTGCCCTCCCTCCCCCCTTCTGCTCCCCCTCTGTCTACTCAGTGCCATCAGTGTCCAGGCAGGCATGAAAATGAGAGCTCTGCCTCTTTCCTTCTCCTTCTCCCTGCAGAGCAAATGCACGAAGCATCGCAAGGCTCAAGTGCAGCCTCTTCTGCAAGAGCTCAGAACCCCCCCAGCCCTGAATACCCCACTGGCTCCTTGCACACACCCTGCATGTGAAAAGGAGACAATCTTCCACTCTCTGGAATCCAAAGTCACTCCTCTCTGATTTAGTGTGCTACAGTCTTTCTTCTCTTACTACTCGACAATACAATTTTCACATTTAAAACCTGTGTGTGCTGGCTTTGCATTACACGTTCATGCTTTATTACTGTTAACTTGCGTTGTTTTACTCTCTAACTTGTGTTTGAGTCCCTTTTCTGTACTTTCTGCACTCTGTCTTTCCAAACCTCACATATTTCATCACCAGTTCTTCTCTGCAGTCTGTTTCTTTTCACCACTTTCTTCTACTATGCATCTTGCCCCAACCTACCTTTCTACCCACACTCTTTACCAAGGAAAATCACTCTCCTATTTCTTTCTCATTAAAGCACACTCTTACACAGAACCTTTATTTTTTTTCCATTTCTTATGAATATTGTTATACATTAAAAAAGATAAGATTAAAGCAGTCAAGTTTTAATTATTTCTGTTTGCTGTCTTATTTGGGTTTTTTTTTTAATGATGCTTGGAGTAAGCAATATTCTTTAGTTTGCAAACCACAGAATACTGGTACACTACCTATTATCAAAGTGTTGTTTTAAGAATAAAATGCATGGTGAAATAGATTAAAGAAATTAAATGACTCTTTATACACATTTGAAAGCCAGTGCTACCTACAATCTGAGGTTGAAATCTTCAATTACATTATTTGAAGAGGATCATTCATTTTCATTTGCAAAGAGCCTTTCATTAAAACCCTATAGAACATAATTATTAAAACCCACGAAACCTCTGCAGATATAGGTTAGAACAATATGAAGGCTGCTTTTCACAAAGAAAGGATAGTTATTAAAAAACATTTTAAGTTGGCACAAAACTAAAAAGCCAAAGAAAATAATAAGACACAAGGAAGCACAGCATCAACAGCTCATACATTAATAATCTGTTCCATGAAGAAAACTAAACCACAAGGCAAAGCTTTGCTTCATCAGCAAACAATGCGGGCAACCCTTCCAGTCTGTGTTATAGATGAAGCACCTTCCTGGAAACTTATCAAACTATCCATGTGATCTCATTTGGGAACTCTAACAGCTACAGATAGAGGAAACAATGTCTGCTCTCAAGATATAGTGAGTTTTCACACAAAAAACCCTATAATGGACAAGCATTGCATGTAGGTTAAACCAGGAATGAATAAAACCATAAAAGAGAGCCATCTACTGCTAATATCTAAAACATACATTACTTTCCAAAGTCCAGTTATTCATGCAGGCTTTCCTCTGCTTGAGCAACAGAAGAAACATTTGTACTGTCTGAACTAAAAACAAACAAAAAAACCGCCCTTCAAAATTCAGTTGTGACAAGACAAGTAATTTAACTAAGTACTTTCCTTTTCTCTGTGTAAAATGTAACACAGATATGACAACGAAAAAAATTACGTTTCAAGTATTATGACTTAAAATCATTTGTGCAAATAGTTCTAAACCAATCTCCTTATATCTACAACACAAATATCTAAAAGAGCCCAAAACCATCTCTTCTCCTCACTTTATATATAGCACTGTATGTAAGTAGTTCACTGTTTCCTGACATTATCAGGCTTCATCTTTGGAGTGGAGTACAGTAAGTAATTAAAGCTATAACATCTTGAGAGCTTTTCACTCTCTGGTGTCTAAGCACACACTTTTTACAAATGTAACAAATAGTGCACATGCACCAAAACCATCTCTTCCCAATAACCTGTGTACAGCTACACATCTATTTAGACAGGTATTTCCAAGTCACATGGAAGGCCAGGATAGGAAAAGGGGAAAAAAATTATTTTAACTGAAAAAGGACTAGCTTTACTTTTGTTCAGTTCCCTGTTAAAAGAAACTTAAATCACTTCTGTAGAACAACATGCTGCTTTCCTCCAGGCTCAAGGACTGCTTTTACTAAAAGAAGTGGGCAGTTTTAAAAGTCATACAAAGGGAAGGGCAGTGATACTGAGGACCTCTGCAGATAAGAAAGATGCAGCCCATGTAGACAGATTAATGTCTAAACATTATTTATTCAGTTCCTTCTGAAGAACTGGACACTTCCACCATGCTCTACAACAAGCTCCAGCTGCCCCAAAGAACTCTGACAGAATACCTCAATTTCTACCAACAGAGACTTTAAAACTACCATCTCTTATCTGGCATTGCAGAGGGGGAAAAGCAAGCAAAATAAATTGAATTTTAGCCACCTATTGAAGAAGTCCTTTGCATGCAAAACAGTCAAGCAGAGGATGCTCTGATATAGGAGCCAACAAGTCCCTACCAGTTTGTTAAGATCTATTTCTCTCAGACTCTTACAGATGCAGCAATAATACTTTGTAGAGAGAGATTTATATAACCCATTCCTATCATAAATGTGCACTATTTTCTGCTGTGTTAAGAAACAAGGAAAAATAATTTAGAGAAAATATAAAGGACAACCAACAAGGCAGATAGCAAGAGAGAAAATCTCTCTACTTGTCATCTCAGACACCTGACGAGCAAGTAAAATGGATACTCCAGTCCTCAGCCAGTGTAAAGCAGTGTTAAAAGAAGAAACACTGCGAACAGGCTGCAGAACACTGGCTCACTGGCTGGGGCACACACACCCCCACATCCCAGGTGGGGGGGATTACATGTTCAAAGCTCTTCCAGTAAAGATGGTCCTAAAAGGGCCAGAATGACTCACAAGCAGTGAGTAACTTGCAATGCCCAGGGAGCTGCAAGTTCATCACCATCCTTACTCAGACCTCCACTGTTATTATGCACACAGGGTTTGAGGGGTTCATCACAAGAACAAGGGCCAGGGAAGGTGGGGCTAAACTGGCAGATCCTTTAGCAGAATTCAAACAGAATTTGAGAAATGAGGGACAAGAAACTGTGAAGGGAAGCTAGGAGGTGATGATGTCTCCTATTCCCACTTTCCTTCTTCTCTCACCCTCCCCTTTTCTATAGATTATTCCCCTGTACACCCTCTTCTCCTTCAGAGGCTCCTGGACTTTTTCCTCCCAACAGGTTTAATCCATCCCCAAACACGCAAGCATCCTCTCCTCTCCTGCCCACACAGCCTTCTCTCGGGTTCCTCAGCCTGAGGAGAGAGCAGGGAGGAAAAGCAAGGGAAAGAATCCAGACCCAGGCCTGCTTTAGCATCCAAAAAAGGCTTTGGACACTTTAAACATAAAGGACCAGCCTGGTGAGCAGAGCAAGGAGTGATACTCACATTATGACCAAACACTTGGAAGCAGCCTCTCCCTCGCCATTACAGAAGTCTCCCCTCACATGTGCAGTGTCTTGGGGAGCTGGAACAGCCTTGCTGATGCTTGGGAAAAACATCACAGTGTGCTCAGCCTCTTATGCCCCTCTCTGGGGAAGTGCAGGAGGCCACTACCAGGAGATGGGGGCAGCCCCCACTGAACAGACGCTTTGGGTCTGACCTGTCACAGCCTCTCACGTCCAACAACTCTGCTCTCGTTTCTCCAGCAAAGGAAAACCATGCAGGCAGGGAAAGGTGGCAGATACTCTTCCTACACCTCTCCACCTCTCTGTCTTGCTCTGCTGAAAATTTTGAGACAAGGGTTTTGAAAGTTTTTATATTTGCCCCTTCCCCTTACAACCCTCACAAAGGGAATCAATTTTGCTTAGCTGTAAAAGGTTATTACAGCAGGAAATTCTGGGGGAGGAGCACATGACTTCAATGCTGTTACCACAGAAGAGAGACCAGACCTCCTACCCTTTGTTTCTGCTTTTTCTCATTTTTCTTAAAAGAATTTGAAACAAACCACACGACAAAATATTTTAAAATTAATTCTCAGGCATTACATAGAAGCCACAATGACTATGTTAAAGTTGAACAACAGGATATAATTTCTCTTCAAGTTAAAGTGAAAAATCAAACAAAAAATTCAATGAACAGCTGTATGTTATTCTGAAATCATACAGAAGTGTTTTACCTGTTTTGCAAAGTTATTTTGATGAAAGGACAAGGGGCAGAAAAAAGGAGGTTAAGAACTGTGAATTTCTAAAGCTTTTTTATCTAGGAATTGGGGAAATGTTTTCTTTCAGCTTTTTTTTTTTTTTTTTAAACTACTGCCCCCTTTTCCAAAAATCATTAATTCTTTATCAGTTGTGGGTAGCAGTGCTAGTGCTCTCTACATAATGTCATGCAGAGATACACACACATACCCTGCATTCAGAGAGCTGTACCAGAAACTGGACTCACTAGAGCAAAAAAAGAATCTTAAATGATCTCAGCAGGGAGCATAGAAGAGAGGAAGGGAATGAAGATGCTTGCAAATACGTGATTCTGTTCTGTCCTAGAATTTGAAAACAGCCTACATTCTACTGCTTTAAGTACAAATTTCTGAGTTTCTCTCGCTGAGGAAAGATGGAAGAACACAATTTCACAAACATTATTTCTGTTTCATGGACAGTAAACAGAACAGTAAGAAAAATCTTTCCTTTTTTGGAAACACTCATCTTTAAAGACTTCCTTCCAGAAATCTGGTGCTTTGTATTTGACAGAGTCCCAGATATGTTAGCAACAGTAGATGACTATTCCATGAGATCAGACAAAAATAAAAAAAATATCCTTTTGGAAAGTGTTTTTGATGTACAGTGGTAGACTACAGCTGTGGGGAGGGGGTTTGCAGTTCCTGCAGTAATTGCTCACATGTCTCCAGTCCTGCCCCTACCCCCCAGTCACTGAATGCCTGTCAATATTCAGCCGTGTTTAATGCTGCCATACATCTCCCAGTGGACCTTACCTCCTCCTCTTTAAGCTTTTGTCTCCGTTTTTCTTCAACAGCTGCTCTCTTCTGCTCCTCTCTCTGCCTCTGTTCCTCCAGTCTTCTCCATCGCTCCTCCATTTGCTTTTCATACTGAAGTTTTGCTCTTCTCTCCTTCTCCAGTATCTGCTGCTCCCTAGCAGCTTGTGCAGAGAAAAAGGTGCATTTCACTTCATGCAAATTTTCTTCTGCTTTAAAATTACTTGATAATGTGAAACAATAGTGTAAAACAACAAACACAAGTACACAGGGTTTTAGTCCGCTACGATTAAAAACATAGTGCACAGAAGTGCTGAAATCATTAGTAAATCTAAGTGATTTCCTCAATAAATAAATAGGGAAGCTCTTTTACACAAGGTGCCAGTTTGTACCCCTTACCTATGTAAAACCAGTGTACAGAACAGTTTAACAATTTTTTTTAATGTTTCAAGTTCCTCTGAAGCTTAAAGCCAAATTATTTTTTCAGACATACTGTTCCTAGTAAGCTTTGAAGGAAATCAGCTATATATGTTGAAGCAAAAGCCCTTGGGATTTCTTTAAAACTGTGCTTCTTGTTATGGAGCTGCCTTCAAAATAGACACATGTAAACAACATATGCTAAGTTTTCCATCAAGTTTTGAAAATACATCTTTCAGCTCATAATTTGGTGCTACATCTTTACCCACTTCTGCCTCTTCACATGAAAAAAAAAATTACTTCTGCTGTTGAGGGTTTGCCCAGCTGTTTATTCCAGCTGGACCAATAATCTTCATGGGACATCACCCTGACGTTACAGAAATTCAGACTGCAACAATACATACTGGACTGTTGCTTCAGGTGTACATAGGAGAACAAGTAGCAGGAGTTACTGTGGCAAATTGAGAGGAAAAATCCATTTCCCATGCAAGTGTATTCCATAAAAAGGCAGGAAAGAGGAGTTTACTAAGCATGCCTACATACATACAAGCCTGTAGTGTCACATACCAACACACATACAGCCAATATCAAAGAAAGAATATTGCCCGGCTAAGAACTTGAAAGTCAGGGAAAGCCAGAATTAACACTGTTTATACAAGAGCTAGTCCTTCTTCCTGCTCACTAATTCAGCCTGTGTTTCTTCAGTTCCTTTTCCTTGTGCAGCACATTTTCACCCTTCTAACTCTCTCACTTTATCTCCCCATCATTCCTAGGCTCTTGCCCAACCATCCCAAATCCCTCTTCTCAGATCAGCCTTTATCCCCAGTTCCTGCCCCCAGGCTCTTTAACCACAGCTATGACTTTCAGTCCCTCTTAGCCCCACTCCATCTTCACGCCCTTGGGCGAAAGCCAGACTCCTTCCAACACCCAGATCCTTTTCCAACATTCCATTTCTTTCCCTTGAATACAGAATCCTTCTACAGTACTTCTTCCTCAAATCCAGCCTGCTCTCCAGAACACCTTTCAGCTTATTCTTGTTGAACTTGTCTTCACGTTTTGCCTTATGAAAATCCACTCATCCTCCCCACTCAGGACAGGGCAGTATGAGGGGGGTGTCAGTGATGCAGTGAGCCTGCACTGAATGCATGAAGATTCAGACTTGTCAACACAAAAAGTTACCTCAGAGACAGTGGATAACAAGTGACCAGGCATTAATTGTTCTCGACTGCTAGCTACATCAGGTAGAGCAGGTGGAAAAAGCATGCTGGAGGTCATTAAAAGCAAAAATAAAGTGAGGCGTCCAGAGATTGTGCTAAGATTACCTTGTGAGTAAGTAGATGAAACCTGGGACTGATTCTGGACAAAGAAGTAAACAATTCTGTCATCATGGACACACGTACCATTCTTATTGCTTAATTTAGGGATGTTAAACCACTGATTAATGAGTATTGGCTTGGGTGAAAAAGTTACTTGATGTTGCTACACAGTACCTGCTGACTGCTTAAAGATCTGACTGTCTGGGGAACATGCAGCTTTTTCTGAACTTCTAAAAGAAAATTGTCCCAGTCAAACTGTGACCAAACTCTAAAGCTCCCCATTACAGAAAAGGTCTTAACCCTAAAAAAATATGTTTCCAGGAGGCATCTATGAGGTCTGTGAGAAAACTGCAGACACCACCTTCCAAATCCCCTGGGCCAACCACTCCCAAAATATCCAGGTTTCCTTCTCATCTCCTCCTCTGCTCCAAGTCCTTTCCAATCTAATAATCATATCACTTTCTTGGGAACCAGAAAAGAAGAGATAATGAGGAGGAAAGCAGAGATAACCTACACCGAGCATACCTGGAAGAGAAGCAAGTCCCAGATAGGCAGAAGCTTGGGCAAGATCAAGCAGCAGATTTTCACCAAACTACCAAAAGGAATCTTGCTGACCAAGCCCACGGTAAAGAAAAATGTCAAGTCACTGGACTCAAGCCCCAGACGTTGTCAAGACAATGGTCAACTGTTTGTTTATTTAATGCAAGAAAAACAGTATTTTCCTACCATTCTTTTGACAGGTGCCCATACTTGTTTAGTTGACGTTTCCTCAAAAAATATGCTTATCTTAAATTTTACAAAATCATAAAACACTGACAGTTCCTTCTGCTAGGTATTGTCAGATAATCTCTAGGAACAGTGCTACTGATCTTTCTTGTCATTACAATGAGGAAAAGTAAAGCTAACTGTTCAATATTTTTTTACATACATAGACAGAGAGATAGGAAGTCCAAACTGTTGAACAGTTAATTTCATTCATGTATGCATATATGTATATATATATATATATATAAACTGTGTATACACCCACTCCCCTTAAATATATATTTGCACTTTTTACATATATATTTTAAATCCTCTCAACATTTCCCATGTCATATTAATAGATTAAAAATAACTGATTGTTTTAAAAAAAACCTGAAATCATTGGTTATGATATTCAGGAACTGAATAATACTTTTTACCATTCTCTTGAAAGATTAACTATTTTACAACTTAAAGAAAAGTACATGCTTTAATGCTGTACTTAACTCTATTATACATTTCAATGTGGGTAAAACTGAAAAGATTAAAATTGAGGTTGCTTTACCAAATCATCCTACATATTATTCTGAGTATTATTCAAGGCTTATTTGGTATTTTCACAAACCAGGATCGTAACAGCAGTATCTTGAACATAAACCTATATTCAAAAGCACACAAATCAAAGAAAAAAGTCAACTTGTAAATATAGAATATTAAATATTTGACTGGAAATCCAGAAAGATTATTTTTTATAATTTACCTTAAAAGAAGTGATAAAGACTAGGAACAGACTGAAAAACAAAATTTAAAATTCAGAACAGCAAAAATGTTATGTTAGTTAAGCCTATTAAAACATATATATAAATAATACATACACCTCCTGCCAACTTACCAAGGTATTTCTCCCTTTCTTCTCTTCTTTCCTTTGCCAGTCTTTGTCTTTCATCAGTTTTTAGAAATCCATCAATAGCTGAAGACCAAGGGAGGGAAAAAAAAAAAGAGTCTTAAAAAGCTGTTAGCAAAACTAAAGCAGCATCCAAAAGAAATTAAAAAAATCCATCAAAAAGAAATCATAACTACTGCATTTAACAGTTCCAATAACAAAAACAATTTTGCACTTGTATGCAGGTGGGTTAATGAGCTGGGATTTGGGTACCTCTTGAGCACAGTCTCCCACCTATAGCTGAACTCCAAGCACAGTTCCTCTGTGGAAATGCCTGACTCCTCTTTCGAGAGCAAACAAGCATGCTGTTAGTGCTTGTTTCAAAACTTGAAACTTCCTTGGGAAAAACCATAAGGATGTAATTAACTTGCATTTATCTTTGTTAATAAGCTCATTTAATTTTTTTTTTTTTCTAGAAAGAAAAAGGTAGCTCAGAAAAGCAGTTAGCAGCTATGTAGAGTCCCAGCCTTCACATTTATGGTCAACCACAGCCCCCCAGTTTCCTTGCTCGCTCAGCACCAGCTCATTTCAACAACCAGCAATTACTGTTGGAGGAGGCTATGGAAGCAGCAGCCCTCCTGCCCTCTTTCCCAGGCAGGAAACACTTTGTTTCCTCCTGGAGTTGGTGTCTAAAGTAGGATACTTGTTTGGGAGGAGGTTGCCTAAGGATGTTTCGTACCTGGATGCAGACACCCCAGTTTTTCACACAGCATGAGCAGCTGAAAAGTCCAGTTTAAGGAGGCAGGAAGGCAGAGTATGACACACCAGGTGCCTCAGGGTCACCTGCCTGCATGCCCTGGAACAAGCACCAGATGGACCTTAGATGGACCTACTGCAGCAGCAGGGGTAAGGCCACCAACAAGTGCCTTGACAGATAATCCAGAGGATGGCATCCTCTTAAAACAGCTGACAGTGCCCTCCCTCCCCTCTGTTCTCAGGATCTCCTGGGGTCTGAGCAGTGCTGCAGTGCAAACAGGCACGGTGTCTCACAGCACAGTTTACATCCTTTGCAATCATTATCTGGGCTCCCTACTGGGTTACTGAATTATAATTAAGTCCCCTTCCTTTTTGCTTTGAGAACTGCACTTGTTAATTTTATCAGATAAATATGAATGGAAAAATTACATAGACTGTAACCCCAACTAGCTTCCTGAAAAGTCACACTTGCAGGTTCCTTTCCAAAGGCATCCTTGTCTGTGAGAGCACGGATTTTGCATAGGAAATGCCTTTCTATGAAATGCACTGTTCTGTAGGAAGGCTCAAAGCCGGCCTTGGTGGTGACTGGTGACAAAGGTAGGGTCTCAGCTGTCCTCCATTACAATAACAGCTTTTCCCCAAGCAGCACCTTCAAAGACCATCTCTAATCTTCCTCAGCACACACAGACTGTAACTACCTGAAGGCAGCCAGGCCCCTGGAAAAAGCTGATTATAGCTCCCAGCTGGTTAATTGCAACTAAATTTGTGGGTCAGCTACATATTTATTTATTTATTACCAAAGACTCATCCTACTTCCATACTAGTCCACTTGTTTGCTTGCTTGGCTGACATTTATTTTCAGATTTAACAAAGAAGAAAGAGACAAGAGGTGGCAGCTCAGTAAAGCAACCATGGCAAAGGTTTGTAACTGCTTTGAAGGAGCCTGCAATAAGTAGCCAAGGAGGTGAATCCTGTTGTCAACTCCAACAGGTATATTACAGTTCCTATGGAAAGTTTTTCAGTGGTCTTAAAGTCAAACAAACATGAAACCTACAATTCAGGCGAGAAGCAGCAAAGGGATGTGAAATGCATATTGCATCAAGAGTCCAAAGATGGAAGACTGAGCTTGGGAACAAGGAGGCTGGAGAAAGGGAAAGAAAAAAGCAGCGGCACGAGTTAAGGTCTTCTGTGGTAAAGGATGTAACTCGGAGAGGTGGAATCTAAACTATGGAAAATAGAATGGGGATAAGTAGGAGGGACAGGAGAGGAACAGCAAGAGAGTTCATGTCCATGAACTATATTCACAAAATCCTGCAGTGATTCTCATCACTCTCCTGCTTACAGTAACTATCTCAGAAACCCATCAGCAAAAATGCATCCCGTTATGCCTGTCAATAAAACCACAGCTAACTCATTTCTACTTCGATTGCTTCACGAACACAACTGGTAGAAGTGGATCTAAAAGCCTTGCTCACAACTGCCATTGCTATCCAAAGCTGATGCACAAATTTTCAGGTTGGCTTTCTCAAGCATTTGAATATCTCAACCCAATCCACAAAATACTAAAAGATGATCAAGGCTGTAATGTCACATATTTAAATGAGAATGTATCCAAATTGAAACAGTCTGTACAATCTTTATTTTGCCTGCTCTTACATATATATTACATTTTTTTCCTTTTAGGTCCCTTTGCTTATTCATTCAGTGCATAAGAGTTGAACCAAGTTCAAAGTTATTAGGGCTTCTTGCTTCATTTCTTCCTGAAACTGAAAAGCAGACAAAACTATACCTGAAGGCTTTTTGGAGAACAGCACTCCAGACTTGGCTATGTCACAGGTGAAACTACAACTACATGGAATTACTGCTTGTTACATATGCAATACACCAACATGCAAAAAAAGAAACCAAAACAACCCAGTGGAGGAAAACTGCATTCTAATACATACAGACATCAAACACAAGATGGCACGAGTAGTATGAAAATGGCACAGGCATCCTCAATACTGGCATTTCGCAACTCAAGTACTTGACTTTGCAAATCAGCACGCCGGCCAAAACTCAGAAACTTGCTTGCCTTCAGAAAGTAAATATAGTTTTGAAGAACGGAATAACTGAACCCTAGCTGATAGCTTGTACCTGGAGATGATTTTCAAAGGCCAAAACGACTGTACTTTATGCATCTTCATATAACATTATAAATGCAGTGGGCACAGCAGTTACCTGTGGCAAGAAATTTCATTAATGACAGGAATTCAAATTCCATTTGGCAAAGCAGACTGCATGCAGCAAGCCGGCACAGGTAACTCCCGGGAACAGCGCAAGGACATCCCTGTCCCACACCAGGGAGCTGCCGGCAGAGGGCAGGAGAAGGTCTGAGCCAAACCTCGCGGCAAAATCGTTCTCACTGAGCGAAGTGACCTCAGGTTAAGTCTGTATACGCAGCTTTATCCTGAGCCTTCCTCATATTTACAGCTAAGCCTCTGATCCCTCACTTAGAGAGGCACGTAACAGCTAACAACATGTCTAAGAGTCAGGACGCAAATGCAGGCTGGTTGTTCTTCTGCCAACCAGAGTAATGAATACAAGGCAGAACATTCTCTAATAAACCTTTATTCCCAGACTTGCAGAGGAATAAGGAAACTGCTCAAATAAAAACATCAAAGATTTTACTCTTAGGAAATGCACACACACAAATTGCTGCTACTTCTTACTCCATCTCCTAAACCCTCCCCAAAGCCCCCTTTCTACAAAGTCCCCACTCTCAAAGGCATGCACTTAGGCACTGGGCTAATTCCTTGAGATTGTGCCTCATTTTCTGATTGAGGAGGGCCAGCTGTTGCTCTGGGACTTCGTTACATTGAGCATTTCTAAAGAAAACGACCCTAAGGTAAAACCAGTTCAAATGTCAGCAGCAGGCCTGCAGCAACAATATAACAGCTAATGCTGCGGGATTCCTTCAATACTTTCAAGTTACTTGAAATAAATAGTCACAGGAGTAAACCCAACATGTTAATCACTGCTTCAACCCTTCTTTATGGGCAAGGTAAACCTATTCACACTGATGAAACAGTGCCAGAACATGTTCACACACACTGCCTTGCTCCACAGACTTTTTGTGAAAGCCTCTTGGTGGTTGCTCAAGACAGAGGAAGGCTGTCCTCTCCTGATGAGGCACAAGGCAACCTCTGTCTTTTGAAATCCATATCCTGTTTTTGGTGAGAAGACAACTACTCAAGCAGGACAATCAGGTTATTGAAAGCTGAGACTGCATTTCAAAAGGACCAATAGGCTGCTTGGACATCTCCTCTCCTGATATTTACATCTGTGTAATTGTCAGCAGGTAAGGTCTCTATTAATTTTTTTTTTTCTACTTTGTTGTTGAACCCACACCTCCTTCAGTCCTCTGTAATACCCCATAGTATTTGATTTCACAATATATTTATACATAGCAGATACCGAAGCCCTTGTCAGGCATCCTGACAGAAGAGAAGTCAGCTGAGCATCTGAGACTCTACATAACAGCATTGCACACACCGAGACCTTTGGGCATCCTGCATGACCACAAACATTCAGACCTTTGTCCATTCTACTTGACACTGTCCAGCACTTTTAGACCTTTGCCACAGTATGTGTCATCTACATGATGTTCCTGCATTAGTCAAATTCCTGGTGTGGATGCAGTTCTGTCGATGGGTGGCCTTGCCTGGGACCAGATGAGCCTGAGACACCACTGCACTTACACCCACTGTTCTGCTGGCAGAGTCTGTTGCTTCAAATAATATAATCTTTGTCTATAAAATCGAGGTTTTGCTCCCTAAAAACCTGCTTTGTCTCCCTTGGGACTGTTCTATGAGACAATAATAAACAGACTCTTTCCACCTGTCACCGCTTCCCTCTGTGTACTACTGAATGAAGAAATGTTCAAGTTTTCAGCTATCACTATACTTTGAGGGGGAAAAAGTTACAAAGCTGCATGTGACTGTACCTGGGTGACACTTTCAACTGGCAAAAGGCACTTTTCCTATATGTTAATTATTATAAAGCTGAGAGGCTTTCAGGTAGAGCCAACATGCAAACACCGCAAGGGCTTTTCAGGTATGGTCAGTAAGATTCAGTGGATTGTTGCTCTTTTTGATAATTGCATTTTTCTACATTTTCTTTACTTAAAAAAAGCTCTTTATTTTATTCCATTCAAAAATCTTAATACAAAGAATCAGAATTTTCCCAGTTTCAGCTACTTCATTTTACCTTTATGTTGGCTGTGCTGGATTTCAAATATAACCAGAAAAGAAAAAGGAGCATGTACCATTATGTCTAATTAAAATACCAGGATGGCTATTTGTTGTTATAAAGATGTTAAGTGGATGAAGTCATTAAAGACAAACAGTTGCCAAACACAGTGACATTTCAGAACCCCAGGCTAATTGTCTGAGAGGTGGCCTGGCAGATACAACAGAGAAGCTGTCAGGGACTGCACACTCTGGTTAAACAACTAGGACACCTGCCTTAAGCTCCTGGTTTTCAAATTATCCATTTTAATCAAGAGCTTCAGCTGTAAAACATACTTACACAGAGACTGCAGTAGCAAAATATATCCTACTGGTATGTTTATTTGAGTCTAGGGTGAAATTGCTCCAAAATGCTGGCCAAATAACCTTGAAATGATACACAGAGTATATATAGGTCATTTTGTGATCACATATATTAATAGAAATACCTTAATTACTGCATAAAGAGAAAAAAATTGCTAAAATATAAATGGCAGATCTTCTCAGTTTTGCATGAGCCCACAGACACCTAATCAGCTACACAGGATTGTGTACAAATGTGTGTGCAGGCCTAACAGTGCCCCAAGGAGACTCCAGTATCAGGCAGACACAGCAGATACACCTCAAGAGCACTCAGAGAAGGGTAAGATACATTAACAGAATGGTTTTACTTATGAAAACACTAGATAATTAATCCAGTGTTATTATTTATTTAGTTTACTGAACAGGTCCCTGCTAGACAGCCCCCACACAGCCCATACCAAGCAGCAACACTGATGTTTTATTCATGTGCTTCCATAACCTCTCAGGCAGAAAGCAGTCCAGAGGCTTAATCAGTGCTTGGCAATGTCTTTCTCACAGATTTAACACACATGAACATTTATAGCTGTATTTTTCCAACACCACTAGACCCCAGACCCATTTGGAATCTGTAAAGTAGGAACTTCCCTCCTATAGCCTGTCCTGCAACTTTCTGCAAGGAAACACTGTGAATTTTGGAGAGGATTTTAAAAAATAAACAAAAGTACTGTTTCTAACTCACAATTAACATTTTGAAACTTCTAGGGTTTGCCAAGGTGGCACTAGCTGGAAATTTTATACTAAAACAACAAGCAAACCCCCAAACTCTAAAGCTATAAACACTACAAATTAAACAATTTTTTTTCCATGACTGAAATATTTTTCTTCTTTCGTTCACTTACTGGCTATCTCCTGAATTAGCAGTAGTCCCAGCTTGTGTTCATAAACTATGCATTGATAAACTTGCACAGACTAGTTTCACTGACTTCAGCAGAATGTTTGTGTTAAAACAAAAAATATGGAAATACTTTGTCAGGATCAGGAAGCCCATGCTTACCCCACCCAAGTCTGAAATAAAGGTCCTATCACTTATGTACTATCATAGTCAATGGAAATTGCATATTTTTTTGGAAGCTATAAACACTGTAGACACTACTTGTCTAGTTCACTTCACTTTGACTTTTGCAAGACAAAGCCTCACTGTAAGACAATAACCCTCAAGTCAGTTATTTTGCCCAAATTATCTAAGGGAAACTTCATAGGATCAGATAAATTTGTTTCTCCATCACAGCAAATTCAACCTGAACGCCCTCATTTTAGGAACATACATATCAAATTGGAAGAAATTCCATTTATTGCTAACAATTTTTGTTACCAAAATGCACTAGAAAAGAAGTTCTGGATCTACAGCGCATGGATGTAGTCAGCAGCACTGTGTCCAACGTGTGTTCTACACTAATGTTTTAATTATGTGCTTCTGCAATCTCTCAGGCAGAAAAGAGTTCAGAGGCTTAACCAGTGCTTGACATTGTCTTTCTCAGAGATTTAACATATATGAACATTTATAGTTGTATTTATGCATATAGTTCAGTCTAGCACAATTCAATTCCTAATTAAAAGCATTTCTGGACTGACAATACACATCTATGTATCAGCATCTGCTGATGTTATCTATTGATTATTAGGTATTAGATAACCACAGCTTAGTGAAAAACTAGCATCTCATTGAGAAATTCAGATATTTTTAGCATGAGCAGACCAGATGGGAACTGTAAGTATCCATTTCTCCCACCTCCAACTAGCTTGTAATCCCCAAATGCACATTAAACACCACTTCCTGTTCAAGTTAATTGGCTTTGCTGGTGTATGGCACCGAATAGTGATCTTATGCTTTGATGGTTTTACAAATGTCACTGCTGTGTGGCACTCTCAGGTGATAGCCGAAGTGCATAAAGACAGCAAAAGGGAAGGGAGCACTGAGCTGCTTTCCCGTACCCAGGTAGGAAGAGCTTTAGTGGGAGCCTTGCACAGCCCTCAGGCAGGCAAGGAGCTGACCTGCAGCTTCTCCTGCTGGTTCTTTCCCTGCTGAAGACTCGATCAAACCTTCACAGCAGCACCCCAGGCTGCAAATTTAAAACCAAGGGGTGCAGGAGCCAGTACTTGCAAATACTCTTTGTAGGAGACAGAACTTCCCCGGTATGAGCACTCAGGCAACTTGGAGCACAGTGGGCTGAGCTCCTGTCTTCCTGCTCAGGCTCTTTGGCCATGCCACCCCAGTCACCTTCTCCCCTGCAGTGGGTGACTGTCCTGCCTCCACCCACAGGCCAGACACCCCCCACAGCCCCCACACCAGCACCTAGCATTAACATTTTGCTTCACGGCAAAGAGGAAAGTCAGAATGATTTTCCCACTGTGGCAGTTACCTGGAGCATGTCGAGCTGCCCAGCTCAAGGCACTACAGCGCACTGCTGAAGGCCATTATTGTGCTGCCAGAGCTCCTTCTCACAGCACGAGTCCACAACAGCTGCAAATCTCTAATTTCAGCTGACTCAAGGGTCACAGGACAGCATTTCGGAGGATGCCCCAGCAGTCTCTGTACACCCTGCCTTCCACCATGGCCTTTTGTAGCCATCTCTGCAGCAAAGTGACTGCCTGCAGATGGGCCAACCAATAAAGATTAAAAAAGAAGTCTTATAATCAAACTCTTAATTAACCTCTATGTCTAGGCAGACAAAAAACTACAGCTTACTTCTACACCAGCTTCAGCCAGAAAGTTTTCTTTTGAAGCCTGAAGGAAAAATTACAAGGATTTGTTAGTATGCTCTCATAAACTGTCCTTAAAAAAAATTCTAAGACTAATTATGGAAGAAATTATAAAAAAAACCCCAAAACAATCCACAAATAAAGGACTCACACTTGGGAGACAGAGGTTTGGTTAATGAGAATTTCAGAGCTGGCAATTTGTACAGCACAGCACAGACCTTAAACTTATCACTGCGTGTGTATGCACAGGGATGGTTCTGCAGATTCCTTTTACTAGCTTTGTTAAGTCTAATTTAATAGAAACTGTAAAAGAGATACTGGTGCTTTGGGATTTGCTCTGAGCTACTGCAAAGACACAGAGAACCAAGAAAACACACTTGGCTCCTAACAATGCTTACGGAGGCGTGAGGTATTGCCAGCACGTCCTTTATTACCACAGCAGGTCTAAGTTCTTTATCCCTAGACAGTAAAATTAAGTTTTTAACATTACCTTCATCTACCACTATACTCTGTCCTCCATGAGTGAATATTTGGAGAAAGTTTGAGGATGTTTCTTCTTTGTGGTGAGCAAAGTGAATATAAAGCATGTAACAAAAGAAGAATCCATTTGCAATTTTCCATTTATATACATCTCTCTACCAAAAAAAAAAAATGTTGATGATTTACTAACATGACGTGCAGCTATCAAGGACTAACCTAAATAACCTCCACTTTGTTCTACCTACACCTCACACATACATTGCTGAAACAGTGTACTATTCCAAATAGAAGCAGCTACCAGCATCAGATGTAGAAAGCACATTTTCCTTGTGATTTGGCAAAAGCTTCCAAAATACAAAGAAGCAAAGCTGATTACTCCACAGCACACATAATCAAGTGAACTGAGACCTCTGTGGACTTGGCTATGTTTAGGAGCAACAGTTAAAATGTTGCTTTTGCTATGCTTCACACTAATTATATTTCCCAGTTATTTATTTCAGGGAGAACACCCATTGACTAACAAAACCAAAACAATTTATTCTAGGAACATGCACAGTAAATCCTCATAGGGCAGAATAGCTTTAACAATTAAATGTTTGCTTTAACACTTTTTCTTGCATTTTAGTAGATGTACTACACCATCATAGTTCATATTTATAACATTATGTATGGACATACAGTTTTAACTATGTTTATGGTCAATTCATCAAAGTGTATTCCACACAGCTCCTGCTTTTGCATCCCCCAGTCTTGGTCCCTACATATAATTCTTAATAAAGCATATAATTGAGTGGTGGGATCCAAATACTCTTTTAAATCCAGAATGTGAACTTTTCATCTCATCTGAGAATCTAATCATTCTAGGTCTTTCATCAAGAGCCTAACATGTCCTTGTTGGGATTTCTGGTTACTTTTCCACCTGCCCTTTGGCTGTGAGCTTCTGACTCTCAAGGAATTCCAAGCACAAAGCTTTCAGTTCATGCAAGTCCACCTACAAGACACTGCTGAGACCTGACCATGTGCTGGTAACCTCACTTTCCCAAAGAACAAAAATATCACATTTACATGCATACTTTAGTGCGTAATGTATGCATCTCTGTACAATCATTTATGATGACTGTTCTTGGTCAAACTATTTAATATTGGCCACTGTGCACAGAAAATGTTAATTGTCTCTGTTAGAAACCAATCAAGTCCCATGAAGAACAAGGCTCCAAAAGCAAGAACCTCATTCAACTCTTGCCCTTGAACTGTATTAAAGGATCTGAATTACTTGGATCTTCTAGAAGTCTAGGAAATATCCCAAAGTGGAGACTGCCTTAACCCTGACCCAGGCAACCTCATTTATGCACAGGGCTGGTGCAGCCTGTTGAAGGAGTCTGGGTCAGTGAGGGAACAGTGAGACCTGAGACATGTTGGGTCCCATCCCCCTTGCTGAAATCCTGCTCCATTCTGACAATGTTTTCATTTTATGGAAACAGAAGACCTTGGATCTCTTAGGTTAGTACTTGGCAGACTATTTTCAAGGACAAGAGACAGCATGGAGATGGACTGATACACAAATAAGGCTGAACATTTCTGCATCCCTTGAAAAAGTTATGCCAACCAATGTTTTTAAGTAGAGTTTATTTGGAGATTGAATACCTTAACAAATGTAAAAATGATTAAGTCTGCCTTTTTACCACTGCAAAAGATAAATCTTTGTTTAATCTGTAATTTCTCAGAGGATTATTCACTGAGTTCCAGCTAAAAATTGTATTAGTTGTTTATGCAAACTCAGAACAGAAATCACATTATTCACGGAGCTCTTACCCTACAGAATAATAAAGATAATTTACCAACCCCAAACTTTTCTACACAGGAGAGATGACTGAATTATGCATCCACTGATTTTTCAAGTCTCAAAAAGAAGAAGGTTCAGTTTTTTTCAGGGTAAGAATTTGGAGCACTTACAAAGATTTACAAAAACCCATAAAATTAAAGGATAAATCAGACTATAAAGTGACTAAGCTGTATGCAAACTGCTTAAATGATATGCTAAGATGAAAACATACACTGAATCCAGGATTGACAGCACACTTAGGCCAACACAAAGAGGCCAATTAAAACATAGTGGGTCACTGAGCTTTGCAGTGAGGAATGCTTAGCACAGAGATCAGATCCTGCATTCAGTATTTTCTGTCAAAGTTCATCTAAACTTTCGCAGTGATGTGTGGCAAAACTACACAGGATGAAGGGAAACTCTGGTTTGCACTGGTGTCTCCCACCTTCTTTTGTGACCTTTGTGGCCTACAGAGGAACAAGTCGAGAGACAGAGTTAATATTACAGCCAACACCATGCAGTTTTCACTGTGACAAGTCTGTCTCTGCTCACCCAGGGGAGTCCTGTGCAGGAGCAGGCACTGCAGGCACCAGGGGAGAACTATAGAGACTCAGCTGGTATTCCCATGGCACGAGCATTTTAGAGCCTTTGGACACAAACAGGCCCTTGCACATACACGTATGCAGTGTTTCCTTTTCACCGTTATCTGAATTCATTTCAGAGACCAGAGACACTGGCCCAGCACATTATTTTTAAAGAAAATACAGATACGTATAGAATGACATTTCTTGGAGTATTTCTGTTGTTCCTTCAGCCATCTGGAGAAGACTGACTTGACTCAGAACAAAGTCCAAAGCTGGCATGTAAGTGCTAGAGCCAGTAATTCAACATCAGTGTCCAGATACTTTCTGGGCACAAAACAAGCAAAATGTATTTTAAATGCTTTAAGGAAAAAAAAAAGTAGTTTATATTTGTCCAAAATGACAGATTTCTATTAAGAAGCTCATATAGGTCTTCCACCACAGTATGAGAAAAGCTATTTGGTTCAAGGGCAAAACTTTTTTATTACTTTATTCCTTCTCCCTCTGTATACTCTTGCACATGATTTTGTAGCACTTTGCAAAGCAAATTTCTGTTCTCATTCATATGTAAGGGCAAAGCTAGAAATCTGGCCCAAAGATTTTTATTTTCCTGGTAATTTAAATTCTTCAAACAAGTGACTTCATAAAAAAACCTCTACAGGGCACTGAAAAGCCTCATTTCTTACAGGGCTGTGCCTTGACCCCAGATTCTCTACTGACGTGTTCTCAGAAGTCAGGGTCATTCATAAACAACTCCCTCCTGAAAGTGGTGAATTTTAGGCCATGTCATATAGGGGTGAGCTTTTACTGCATTCTGTGGCACCACTTGGTTTTATCATCTCTGCAGGAACATAGCACCCTTTAGATTGTCATTTCTGCCAAATTTGGTTGAAGTTGTCTGACGGCTTCAACAGCTAATTAGTGGTGAGAAGAAAGAAGGATGGACAAGCAAATAGGTGTGATCCTCTATATTTCATTTCATTTTGAAGAAATACAGACAAAACTGAGTTCTTGAAATTGTAGCAAGACACTTAAAACCCACATCAAAATCCTTACTCATTTGCACGCCTCAGGAAACACAGCATAGTAAGCATATGATGCCCTACATCAATAAAAGCTTTCTATCTTCAAGGCCCCAACTACTCACAACAGGATAGCCTTGGGTAAAAAGAAAACCCACAAGAACTCAAGAAAATCTATCAAAACTCATGGAAGTTTCTAAAAACAACAAATACAGAAATCTGCATATTATGTTTTTTAATAACCTAATCGTTTAGAGAAAAATCTCTATCTTCTTCCGCACATTTTCTGAAAAATTCACCTAGAATAAAGGTAACAAAAAAATGAGAGGACATAGATTAGTCACAAAACCAAATTTGAACACATAGTTTGAATATTTCAGGAAAAAGACATACAACGTTATGCTATACTGATATTCAAAGCATCTAATTAACTGCCTGACATTTAAACTGACAGGCTTAAAGAAAGGCAGAGACAACACATAAGATGAGAACTGTGTCTCTATTCAGTGTCACTATTTTAAACTGCCAAGATAAACTGACCAACAATAATGGCAGAATAATTTTTAGTGGTGATGTCTTTTGGGTTATTTATAAAAAGCAGAACAAGAAACTAAGTGCTTGCAGTTTATCAAAACATCACTGTTTAGCTAAAAAAGTGGAGGTTGACAGATAAGTTTGAAAAAAATATTTGCATGAAACATACCAAGCTCCAAAAGGAAACAAAGATAATTATTTGCACAAGTGAACAGTAGCATAATAAGGTTGATGATGGCTGAATTGCCACTCAACTTTCTCCTGTGTGAGATGCCACACTGAATCCACCAAATCTAATCACGCAGCCTGACTCTTTTTTGGCACACAGATTTATTTAATGCTATGACATAATCGAGCAGCTCGTGGTGTGGATGAGTTCGTGGGGATAAAAAGAAAGCTCTTCAACAGAGATAAATGCATGATGAATGCGAGGAATTGAAGGTCGCATTCGCTTGGCAGGCAATACTTTGTTCTAATTCATTTTGAAAACACTTGAATGATGATTTAGCAATTAAATTATCTACTTGTTAATACAACGTAATTATACATTTTGGAAGATAGAGGCCAGTTGGCTTAATTCCTTCTAATGTGTGCTTAGACTTTGTCAGTCTACAATTAGCCTGTACATGTGTTAGCTAGTATCTTCTATTTAAAATTTACTTTTTAATTTTCTCTTATTCTTTGTTGCTCCCTCTCCCCCTTTTCTGATGTATTGCAGTTGTGGTTTTAATAAAACAATTACTGGCAGAAAATTTAACCTGACTGATCCTGCAAATAAAAAAAAGTAGCTTTATTTAGCACCAAAATGGAGGAATTTACAGTCAAAAGCTTAAAATTTTGCACCAAAAAATAGCAAAATAATCCTGGTTTAATTCTCGTAGCAATCTGTCTCATCACCATTCCCTGCCTCAATGCCAACACAAAATCCCAAACTATGTTCTTTCCTATTTGATTATTTTTCTTTTCATGTCACAAAACCAGTAAGAATGTTCTAGTTTTATATAGTACTTCAGACCTTGACATTTGCACCATTAAATCTTGCTGTACAATAATTCAACTTCTGAGTATCTATTTACAATTTACTCCCTATCTTGCCCTTAATGTCTCTCTGTGGTTTCCAGCAAGACCGTTCACCTTTCGGGCTGCCAGAACTGACATTACAGCTACAGAGTAGAGACACATACAAAACTTTCCTCCTACCATGAACACCTTCAATTATTTAAAACAATTCCTATTCTGGATCCTACAAAACTAAAGAAGATTTTATTTAAAAAACATCTTCTCAGCTATACCTCAGGCATAAACTGGTGGAAGTGTGCAACAAAATTATAAAAATACCATGCAATTATCAATGGACTGTTTTATCTTCCAGCAGTCTACCAAGTTTATTCAAGTTAGACTGTCTTTTCATTATTTTTTTTTTGCTGTTTGCAATATAAACATGTTACCACATATAAACGTCCTACTGCTATGTTCTACCTCAAAAATAAATGGGCTGTAGCAGATAAGTTTCATGTGAGTGACTGAAATAATTTTCCATGAATTATGCAATCTAAAATAAATTACAAGTGATAAATAGTTGCTAAAGGCATCAAAAATTACTTGGAAACCCCTTAATTACAGATTTATGCTATTTACAAACTGCACAGACACTGGACAACAGAAGGGGTTAATCCAAAGGAATTTGCAAGCACAACAAAAACTGAAACACACCAAGACCTCGGGAACCGCCACAAATGCCAAGGTCCAAGTACCCTGAGCACTCACAATAACAGATCTACTGGACAGCACCAGAGTTTGGGGTAAACACTCAAATTACCTGCACCCGTCTGCCCTCCACAGTAACTCCTTTATTATGAGGGGTTGTACACAGGGCACCACTCCCTTGAAAACACCTCTGGCACTGAGAAGGGGCCAATGCCACATGGACAGATCCAAACTGAGGTTGCAGGTTGGCTGTACCTCTGGGCTAAGTCGCTGGTAGCCCCATCTCCGGCCCAACTCCTGCTCATCCCAGCTGGATCCCTGGATTCAGCTGAACACCCTACTGACATGGGACTGCTGTGCCCACTCTGCAATGCTGGGGGAGAGAGCACAGAAAGGCACAGCCCAGGACCTCCTTCACTGTACACAGAGAGCACAGGCTGCACACCATCACTGAACAGCCCTGGAAAAGCACAGGACCAGTCAACACTTTCTCCCAGGCTCCTTTTCATTTCTCATCCCTTTTACTGCAAAAGAAACTTGTATGCTCTTTTCCACTTCTGGCCTCCAGGAATCACTAACTGACATAAAATAGGATGATTTTATATCACATAAAACAAGAACAATTAAACAAACAAAGAGAAAAAAAGGCAATAGGATGATAACTAGTCTGCCCACTAGATAACAACTGAGTAAAACAAAAGCTATGTCAATAGCAAGCAATGTACCGGCTTTCAGGTATTTGTAAACACAAATGTCTCATCAAGTCAAACTGTTGTGTGAATTGGTTTAAAACAAAACAAGCCTTATATAGTGACATTTACTTCTCTCTCTTGTTTTTTAACAGAGGATTATAAAGTGTGAAGTACTTCTGACAGAAAATTAAAGTGTTTAAAACTGGTATTATTACATTCTTCTATTTCTATCTTAATAAGCAACACATGCCCACTACCCACGCCTATGATCATGCAGGGTCAAATACATTATACATAAAAGATGTTCATAAATAAACAATTTTAACAGACAGAAATGGCTGCTGGTGTACAAGTAACCAGAGCCAGCAAACTATCCATTTGCTCACTGCACAGAGGCCACCCTAACAGAAGAGAAGGAAAAGTTATTCTGCTCCATAATGCACACCCCAAGAAACCACCAGCCGCTCCTGCTTAATGAGTGAGAAGTGATCAGATAAAAAATATTTCAGGGGAAAGAAAATGCAAAACCTACACAGCCATGGTTTGGGTTCCCCTACCTCGCTTTGTATTAACCTCTCACCTTCTTCCTAAGTTCTTGGACATACTGCTCATCAACATTTCCCCAAACTAAAGGCTGGAATGTCAATGAGAATCATCAGGTTTTGAGTGATAAAATAGAAGTATTTTTATTTTGCCACCTTATAAAGCAAGACTTGGGATGAAGGGTATTTTGAACACACATTTGCTGAAGGGTAGAGTCCTACCCTATGTAACCCATCATGGCAATTAAGCTAAAAGGTCGGAGCTACTTGCTAAAATCTGCAGCTCTAAAAGTCCAAGGTGATAGGTCTATCAAAACCCAGTTAAATATCCACATATTAATAAAAACAAAACAAAATAGGACAATGCCATACAAACATGCCCAGCAAGTTCTGAAATTGATAAACGTAGAGCCAAGAGGAAATCTGAAAGGTTTCAGTTTGAAAATAGGAAGCTTTCAAGGTGAAAATGAAATCAGCCTGCTTTGCAAACAACTCTCATTATTAATATCATAAAGATCTAGCCAGATGGGAGACAATATCCTGCACAGTGCAGCTGAGAAAAACAACAGCAGGGAAATAAAATCATTCATCTTTTCAACTGTAATACCACAGCCAGCACTAAGAGTTGTTTTCAGAAAACACTCTGTAGGGTTTATTTTGAACAAAAAGTAAAGTACAGCCTCTCATGAGTCTTGTCTGTAACTGCCACTGCTGCAGACAAGCCACAATGATTTCCTTCTTTGTGTTGAAGAGGAACTCTTAAGGATGTTTCTGACAACCACTCAAGCAAACAGCACGATAATCTCAAAGACAACATTCCTAAACACTGTTTGAAGAGATCATATATGTTTGCCTCCTCTCATGAATATAAAAAGTGTATGAATAGAGGCTATTCTGTTGCACTCAAAATTACTTTGCACAAAGACACCTCCAGCTAGTGATGTCAGCAAGTGAGCTTCCTTCCTCTCACTGGCAGTGGATGCAGGCTTTTTCTAAGCACTTTCCATACTTTGTGAAAAAGTAATAGGTCGATTACTGTGATTTATACAAAGCTAACTTCTACAAAACAATCAGTAAGTATCACTCTGTAAGTACTGTCTTTCTAGGCAAAAATATATATACCTTATATAGAGAGAACGTCATTAATTCAGGATTACTTTTCTTGATAGCAGAGTTCTGTTAGAAGTGTTGACTGTTATATGAAGAGCCAAAGACTGGATTAGCTCTTACATTTATTTGTCTCAGTCACTTTAGATTGATTTACACCATGAAGAGCAAACAGTAAGATTTAGAAAAATACTGATGTGTGACTAGATAAATAAGATTCCCCACACACACATATATATGGTTGAAGGGGGAGGGCAGAAATTGAAAAACAAAAACCATGCAAACTGGAAGAGTTTTCTAAACTAGAGTGATAAATTGTGGTGCTGTGTGAACATCTATCTTTTCAAACACCTCCTGTGTTTGTTTATTCATTGGAGATCTCATGGCAGGCTTATTTAAACCTTGAAAATTGGTGAGCATCCTGGCTTGGAAATAGTGTCAAGGGCAGGAAAGTTATCTCAAATATCAATGGAAAAACCATTGATACAACCTCCTTGTGCAAGACAGACTGGGAATTGCCCAAAGGAGCAGCACTGAGCATGGCACAGCCATATTAAGAATTTTGATGTGTAGAGAACAATACACACATTAAGCTTCAGTGGTGTTATCCTATGTTTTAGACTTCCTTTAGCAAAGAAAACAAGTTGTATTTATATATGCCTGAGAAATACAAGTATGTATCCAAGGTTTCTGAGAAGACACTTCAGTGTTACTAGGATCATTACCTGTTTCCACTGTTGTGGAATTTGGTTGTAGAGAGTACCAGTACGCTGAGTTCTGCTGTTTCTCCTCAGTTTTCCTCTCTTATGATTAACGAGACAACAAGAAATAGATAAAGACGTCCTCTCCCTACCCTTCTCCTTCTTTTTTGAAATCATTCAAGTTACACCAAGACCAGCTCCCTGCCTTCAGGCCCTGCCTACGCATATACACCCCTTCTCTGGCATGGCCCATATCTTCCCACTTGTCAGCACAGATCTGCATGAGCTCGAGCCTCCCCTCAGAACCTTACTCCTCAAACAGAACGCTGCCTGCCACATCCAGCACACTGTTCCTGCAGTCCTGCAGCTTCCAGCACAACTGTCCTGCACCCCACCCTCACACACATCTCCCCTGATTTGCAAACTACCCCAGGAAGCTCCTGAGGAGTTGCCAGAGCTGACCTGACATCCTCAGCAGGGCAAGTGCCACCAGCACTCTGCTGTCAGAGGTGGTTGGCATGCTCCAGCACACCAGCTACAAGCAAACCCACACACCCCACACGTGCTCACTGTTTTGGAAAGCTTGAGAAGCCCATAGCCAGAAAACAGACGTATTTTTCAGGACCATAAAGTCTCTCCCCAGCACCCAGGCACTCCATTCACAAGGGAGAGTGGTTTGGACACTTCCATGGGCTTTGCCACAACCCCTGCCAGCCACAAGGCTGGCACTCCTCCCCCAGAGCAGCCCCAGGCCTCACAGAGAAACCATACATGGGCTTTCCTTACAAAAAACACACATCAGGTCCTACTCCAAAACTTCAGTTTTGGTACTGTAAATATGTCATTTGCTTGTTGCTTTCTAGAGTCTGTGCTCTGAAGGTGAGGCAGGGTTGTAGGTTCATATAACCACAGCACTGCCCAGGATGGAAAGGATCTCTAAAGATCATCTGGTCCAATCTTCCTCAGGAGAGGGAGCCCAGATAAGATTATCCAACATCCTGTCCAACCCCATCTTGAAAACATTCAGTGACAGGATCTCCACCATGTCCCTCGGGAGGTTGTTACAGTGATTACTGTTGTCACTGTAAAAAAATTTATTTCTTATATCGAGATAAAGCCTCTCCTAGTACCATTCCTTTTTGCTTTCTCCATGTGGCTGCTTGTGAAGACAGAGCTTCCATCCTCTCTGTGGGCTTTAAGTACTGGAATATGCTGATGAAGTCCTCCTGAGCCTTCTCTTCGCCAGGTTAAATGCCTGATCTCCAAAAGGAAGAACAGGAAAATAAAAACAAGTGCCTGCTGACACCCAGTGGGGCAGAAGAAAGATGTGAGCAGAAGACCAGGCTGCAGCACAGATGAAAGGGCAGAAACAAGAGGTGGATGCTCTTCTACTAAAACTCTAGGAATAGACCTGCAGCAGGGTCGTGGAGTATTGTAAGCAGGACAGCAGCCTAGTCAGGAGCATCAAAATGATCTGAAGCAATTGTGCTAAGTATAAGTCAGAGAATTCTCATCTTTTTGCATGGTTGTAACACAACACAAAAGCACACTGCTGTTGTTCCATCAGTGTTAGGTCAGACTTAAAATGACAGTAGAAAAGAGCACTGGTTTCCTTACTGTAGCTGACTAGATTACCTACTATTGTAAATTTTATTTAAGAGAGGTGCAAGCATAATCTTCTCCAGTATACCTTACACTAAGAGTCCCTCTGGTTTCCAACAGAAGAAAATAGAGAACCAATGCAAACAAATGAATTATACAGTATTAAAATATAAATATTTCAAAGCTCACATTTTATATAACTTTATCTAGGTGCTCCCTGACAAGAATCAGAAACATGTTTTGTACTCAGCTGACTGGGAAAGTAGGTCTATTTTTCTTTTTGAACCAAATTAGTCCAGAAATATTTGATGAAAAATGCCAGTTATTAACCAGTATCCAGATGTCAATATACAGCTTTCAGTACTATTTTAATAATAAAATATTCAATAAAAACACCCTAAACTTAGAGACGGAATAGAAATCCTCTAGTGAAAACCTGTTCTTACTCCAAGTTTAGGAATTACTCCTTATGATCCCCCTCCATCATTCAAGCTTCACTGAAGGATTATTATTCAGCTACAAAATTAAAACCCAAACTGATCCTAAATTATACAGGGCTTTTAGAAACCATCTGTTGAATTTTATGCCTCAAAATTCTAGATTACATGATTTCCTATACAAAAAGTACACACCAGTATTTCAATATCGCACTTCCATAAAATCAGGTTCTATTTGATTCTAAAATACACATATGCCTCTATTTTTAAACTTCCAAATCATATCTTAATCAAAATGTATATAGGAGGATACTTGAAAGAACATTAATTTGCTATACCACGTTGATTACGCTTCAATAAATAATTCTCTTGTAACTGTAATAGTTAAAGCTACTAAAAGAGAATACTAACACCATCTCTGCAAGATCAGTTGAAACGGTTTGGCTAAAGGGAATGTGGCAATCAGAAGAATAAGTGAAATTTAGCTTGGAGTGTTTTCTGCAAGCCTTGCCTTACACTTCAGGTGTATATAAGAATTGATATTTGACTGTTTAAGAAAAGTGCAAAAATGAAGTTTAAAAAATTTGAAAGCAATGTCAGTACACTAGAACTACCTTAAAGCAAAGACTGAATGTTAGACTTTACAAAGTACTTCTGATTAGTTCTTAAAACTTAACACACACTCCAACATGATATAGAAGTAATCTACAGGTATTTGGCATATGTGAATATCCTTGCAATGACCTGACCCAAACTAGAGCAACATCAGTATGTTTTTATCTAAAGGGATTCAAGGGTACATAGATGATGTACTGGGCATCCTTTTTATTATGACTAAAGTTGGCTTATCTTGTGACATTACTCATAATTCTGACTCTATCTGGTTTTATATTTTCCATGAGAGGTAGAAAGGCACAGATGACTTTTTTTTAAGGGTAAGAACTATAACCTTAACTTCAAATGGATCTTGCCAAGTTTGTTTATTGCCTCTTTGGACAGAAGAATTATTTGTTTCTACTCGTACAATCAGCAAGTCCAACATATATTTCTTTCTAAAGTATTCACTGTATTTCTTTCAACAGAAAAATTACTGGTAACAATTTCAAAATTATAAATTGAATCTATTACACCATTCAGAAATAACAAACCAGTAAGTTAATAAATATGATATACTGGAAAATCATCTCACTTTCTCATCCTTGGCTAAAGCTGTTTGGACTTGACAGTCTCTGAACCCCCTTTAAGAAATATTTCTTCCCTTTTTCACTCCACCTATACTCAGCTGCAAGGACAGTTAATTCTGTAAAGCTACCATTTCTGAGTCCTCAAATCTCTGCTTTAAAAGCCTTATTTGCCACCTTCTAAACAACATCTTATCATGCCACACAGACAAAACAATCATAATTTCTATTTCATGTGCCGCTTTTCAATGTACGTCTGTGGGTACCACAGCCACTTCAATGCAATGCTCGGAAACTGAGGGCGACAGGCTTGCTTGAGCAGAAAAGCTTTGTAAAGATGTAAAAAAACTTGCCCCTGATAAGTGGGATCAGGAGAGGGGAATGGCTGGAGGGTCCTTGCAGGCAGGCTGCGGGCACTGCAGGCTCCTCCTGTCAGTTGTGAGAACTGAGTGAGCAGAACAATTTAGGGAACTTATTGCTGGTTCAGCGAGCAAAAGGAGCTCACACACACGTAGCAGAGCCCCAGCTTACAGGCCAATTAAAAGCTTCACATTATTGCATTACATCACTCAAAGCAAGATGAAGGAACACAGTCAACTTTACAGATCTGCTCCTTCTTTATAAATAACATCAGAATAAAAATTTAGGGGGGGGAAAAAAAAGGCAACAAAAAACCCACACCAAAAAATCCACCCACAACAAAAGAGTTCTCTAAGTCACTAGTCCTGCAGCCATCATTTCAACACAAAAGGATGCCCTTGAGCATCTGTACACAAAACATACACTGTTTTTACTTGGTGAATGTTGTGATTACCTTAATGTAGCTAATTTGGAGTAAGCCTGCACACAGTTCTTTAAAAAGAAAATTGCCTCTTTGCTAAAGGAATGTACTCATAGCGCTTTATAGTAAATTTCTGAACAAATTCCCTTTTGTAGTGAGTAGCACTAGACTCTCATCTACTATACATAATTATAGCAGAGAAGATCATTTGGATGCTATTGCTTCTATGCTATACAGCAGCTTCAAATTCAGTAACAAAAATAACCAACATACTGGGGCATTATTTTCCTTAGGGCAATAGGGTAATCAAAACTAGGCACATTTAAGTAGTGATAATCAGCATAGCTACATATCTGATTGGAACCACGACAGTGTAAGAAGTAACTGTATTGCTTTCATTTCAAGATCCAAGCCACAGGAGAGGAACTGGGCCAGCTTACAGCAGCAGAACAAATGGTATTTTTGATAACTGCCTTCTGGTGCTCAGAATCTAATTTCCATACAAAAATACCCATTTTTTTGCAAGTGGAATGGATCTTGATAATTTTATATATATGTGCCCTAGTCAACTGGCTTGAGGAAGTATGGATCACAACTATTTGTTTCACAACATGTGGGATACTGATTTGGGCAACAGGAGCTTGTCTCTGACTTCATGATTATTAAAATCTATTAGGTTTATCAAATTACGCAATTAAAAAACAAAAGAAAAAACCCACCATGAAGTGTCCTCCAGTTCTTCCATTATTCATTAAATCAGAAATAAGCAGTTCAACATAAGGCACTCAAGCTGTTATGAAATTCACTTATTTGTAAATGACAAATGAAGCTCATTCTCAGTATAACAGCTTTTCCTGGGGAGTCAATTTATTTAAAAGAAATTAAGACATTACCATACCGAGACATAATTATGGGATTTTGCAAGTAGTTGCAGCCTGAAGTATCAGAGCTCTGCTTTTAAACTTTTACAGCAATAACAGACATTAACCACTACACTGTAGATCTGACATATCAGATGTGCTCCAGGAGTGAGGGAGGTCTATAGGATCACACAGCTATGTGCCTTTACACTGCAATGGATCTGTAAAGCTGGATTCCTGCACCCACAATCAGGAAGGCTCTGTGCAGGTGCAGAAACCCATTAAAGGCCACATGCAAGGCTGTGTCTCAGAGAGGACTGGCTTTCTGCCTGTAACAGATAGAAATCGCTCCACACTGCTGCAGCAATGCTCACGTTAAGGCTGCCCCTCTGAAATGTGTTGGGAAGAATTATGTACTCAATATAATGTACCAGCAGTGTGCAGCCACGCTGCAGGGCTGCTGGGCACCTGAGGAGCAAAGAACAGAACGAGCCATCAGAGCCCCTACAGAGTCTATGAATCTACTCCACGCATGATTTAGTATTCCAGTACCAAGGTGATGAGTATTCTATAGATAACTCATGCAGATTACTCACCCAGCAAGTCTGTCACACACTCAAGCATGGTATTTGAAAATACTAGGTTGTTTTCTCACTGCTTTTTAAGATTTAGTAAGAAAATTTTCATCCTACTCACTGTACCAAAATAGCTTGAAGTAGAAATATTTGGCCTCAGGAAAAGAATTACTAAGTAGTGTGTCTGTGTAGGTACACGCAATCCAGAGTATGCCTAACCAAAATAGCTCAAGCCTGCAAGCAGCAGATCCTATTTGGGGATTTCTATTTTACGTCTGCACAAAAGCACAGCAGATCCCTCACCTTCTTACCTGCCCTGGAAAGGTGACTGTACACTGACTGGGCAAGGCAGAGAGGTGTGGGAGGGCCACCCTGGGAACTGCTAATGCAAGGAAAGTAAAAGACACCTCGAGCAGCACACCCAACCCCACAGCACTTCTGCACCATCACCTTTGCCTTGCCACCACCAGCAAATCCAATGGAGTGGTTTGGCAGGTTACAGCTGGAGCAGGCAGCTGTCTGACACATGGGAGGGAGGCGACATCACAGCTTTTTAAAGCTAAGAGGTGAGTGTTGGCATGCCTAAATTAGGGAAGTTTACACCTAAGCCACACAACCTGATGTGCCTGATTTAGGATTCTGTTTAATGCTTGAATTTATTTAATTAATCATACGCTTAAATACAATGCTATACCTGAGTATGACAACTAGTTTCTTTCAGATTATTAAATCTGTTGCAGTACTTCAACTTAGCATCCAAATATATGCCCTTTTCATTGAATCATAAAATTGTTCATGTTGGAAAAGACTCCAAGATAATTGAGTTCAGTCTTCGACTGAACACCACCCTGTTAATTAAACCAGTTATTTCTTGAACACTTCCAGGGGTGATGACTCCACTACTTCACGAGGGAGTTGGTTCCCATGCTTGACAATCCTTTCAGTGAAGAAATTCTTCCTAATACCTAACCTGAACCTCCCCTGACACAGTTTGGAGTCATTTACTCCTATCCCTGGCTGCCTGTGAGAAGGGTCTGACCCCCACCTGGCTACAACCTCTTTTCAGGTAGTTTTAGGGAGAGAAGGTCTCCCCCGAGCCCCCTTTCCTCCAGGCTAGAGACCCAGCTGATCTAGACCCTTCCCCAGCTCTGTTGCCCTTCTCTGGACAAGCTCCAGCCCCTCAATGTCTTTCTTGTAGTAAGGGGTCCAGAAATGGACACAGGACTTGAAGTGCAGCCTCACCAGTGCCAAGTACAGGGGGACACTCACTGCCCTGGTCTTTGCTCAAGAACATCATTGTGTGAAGCAAAATCAAGGGCGCAGCTGGCTCTACAGGGCAAGGAGGAAGAGCTTTTACTTGGAGCAACTGAGACCACTTAATTGTACTTATCTTATTTGTTTGACAACACTGAGGAGCACGTTAATAAAGCGTGCAGTGGCATCCTCCATCGTCTGTACATAAAGAAGTCCAAACCAAGCTAGCTATTTTGGCTTATGGAACCTAGGGAAGAAAGAGCATCACTTTGAAAGCCTCCAGAGGCAAAAAAAGCTTTTAAAAAGAACAACAGAAGCAAATAGTGTATGTAGGAAGACAAAGTTAGGGTATTATGAGGATGTAACTATGTGCTCTTAAAATTCTAGTTTGTATTCTCTGCAGTCACTCAAGTCCTAGTTCAGAATACTTTACAAAACCAGTCAATCTTTTAGAGCAATCCAGTGAAAATTCCCTTAATGTGCACATCCCAGAGGCCCAGAGGAGTTCAGAGCACTGTGCCCCTTTTCAAGGGTCAAAGCTTCAGTTCTTTGATATCACTGTACTTTTGCATGTTGTTAACAGTAATTCTTCTGTGGGTCAAAAAAGAAAAGCACGAGAAATAGTCTGCATCACAATGAAACGAGCCAAACTTAGACAGGACAGACTGTACAGCTTTAGGCTAACGTTAGTCAAAACAGGCATAACAGCCAAGCTCAAGGAACCAGGAGTAGGTAGAAGACTGTCTCAGGACTGCATAGGGATACAAATGGGATACACCACCACTAGGGTGCAAAGTGCTGCTGTGTGGGATGTGGCAAAGCAGAGAGGGAATCTCCCTTTCTCCTTGTCTTGACTGAACGGGCATTCAGACTGTCGTGGGTTGACCCTGGCTAGGTGCCAGATACCCACTCAGTCGCTCTATCCCTCCCTTTCCCACTGGGGCAGGGGAGAGAATAATATGGAGGGAAAAAACAACTAGAAGGGTAAGATAAGGCAGTTTATTACAGCAAAGAAGAAGCAAGCAAAAGTCTGCGCGCGCAAGAGCGAAAGAGGAAAAAAACCAATCAATCTCTACTTCCCATCAGCAGCGATGTTCGGACACTTCCTGGGAAGCAGGGCCTCAGCACGCGTAATGGTTCTTCTGGGAGGCACACAGTGAAGACTCCATGAATGCCCCCCCTTCCTCCTCTCTTCCTCAGCTTTTATATCTGAGCTGACGTCATATCGTATGGAATATCCCTTTGGCTGATTTGGGTCAGCCGGCCTGCTTGTGTCCCCTCCCAGGATCTCACCCAGCCCTGTCCCCTTTGGTGGGGGAAGGAATGTCAGAGGGACAGCACTGCTTGGCAGTAGCCAAAACACTGGTCTGTTATCAACACCAGCTACCAATGCAAAGCACAGCACTGTAAGGGCTGTGAGCTTTACCTCAGTCAGACCCAATACAACCACACAGACAAAAACGCAGTCAGGGATGCCAGCATTTAAGACTGTGTTCCAATCCGGCCCAACTGATGTAAGAATTAGAAGGTAACTTCTGTACCCTACAGGGATCCTTGAAGTAAAAACAAGATATCCATCAAATAGACACATAAGAATGAGATTTCAATAAGATACTGCTTCATCAAACACAGTTCAAAATTTAAAGAGAGCACGTAGATTTGCAACACAGGCAAACAATGCTCTTGATTTGAACTTGAAACCAATAGAGACAAGCACAGAAGTGACATGCATGGATTGCTTTCCTTTGCAGAGACCAGTTCTGGACAACTAGGACATACACAACAGTACAGAGAGGAGATAAAATGCAGACATTTTGACAAGGATGAAAAACAAGTAAGTACAATACTGTGACTGCATTCCTGAGAGTGAGATGCAGAAGGAGAAAAAGCATATTAGGCCATATGTGCAAATTTACATGCAGGAAACTGATGGCGAGGGGTGTGAAATCAAGAATGGAAGATGGAAATGCTGGATGGTGTTAAGTCTTCAATACACTAGCTCCACCTACCTTGAAGCTTCATTAAGAATTGGCCCATGTACAGTAAAAGCCATGATATTTGCACTCCATCAGAAACAGCATTTGCCTTATTTAAAACATCAACACAGTAAGAATAAATACCCTTCTAAAGCAAAAACAGGACCCAAGAACTCTGACTTGTCTTTATACCACTACACAATAACAAGATAATCTGATTATCTACAGGACAAATGACATGCTTTTCTGCTCAGAAGCACCAGACAATGTATGTTCTAGAAACAGCATTACTGCAGATGTTTTGAGACAAGCTAGTAACAACATCACCATCTTCAAAAAACAAACAAAAAAATATCTGACTTCTCGAAAAAAGAAAGTTGTTTAATCTTGGTTAAAACCACCCTAGGATTTTAAAGGACAACTTAAAAACTCCCTTTGAACATACACCAATAAAGAATTCATTTTGGTATGGAGGATTATATTTATATCTGATTAAAACAGAAAATACTGAATAAGGAAAAAAAGAGAACACTCTCTATATAATTAAATTTTCATTCTCAAAATTACTCCTAGCTTTAACAGATAATTGAAAATCTCTGCAAGTCTACATTATGGTTACATATTTATGGAATTGGATGCTTAATCCGTACAAGAAAAAAGCACAAAATGCAGAGTAGACCTGTAGATTTTACAAGAGACAGGCTTGACAAAGTTTTCCTTGGTGTATGTATTCTGCAGAAAGTTACCTTTCAAATAGATTGGAGACTACACAGTGCAAACAATGGCTAAAGGCATTTATAACATGTAATCTTTTAATCAGAAATGTCAAATTCTGGAGAGAGATCAAGTTTTTAATTATTTAAAACTATCATTAATAATTCCAACATGACCAATAGAGTTTCTAAAAATAAATCATGCATCCTATTTAGGAAATATTTCTATCCCAAACCCTTAATTACTGGTTTTAAAAACAGTTTAACTCACATGTATTGCATAGAAAACCAGCTTCTGAATGATCATTAACACCACTCAGAACAAAAGACCTTTCACAGCTACAGGCAACTTCACTAACTTGTGAAGGAAGACACAGGCATGAAGCACTTGCAGGGACTGCAGCCAAACCCACTCTCACAAGTTTAGGGACTTTCTGCAGGGGAGGCTGTCACCCCCACATTTGATGCACTGTCACCCTCACTGTTTGGTCCATCCTCCACAAACTGGCCCTCCTCAAGACTGCCTTCCCCAATATTACTGGGTAAGTCACAACACCTCATTGTTTATATATTGCCTCCCACAGGCATTACTCCTGACACATATCTGGACCAATGGACATGAAATTTATCTGCCATTTACTGCTCAGTCACGTGGTACTCATTTTTCTAACAAACTTTAATGACTATTTTTTACATGACTATTCTTAAAACCTTATCAACAGAAAACCCCATCACAGTGTTCACACATTTTTTCAACCAATCATGATATTCACCAGACAGCAAAGAGCTTTCAAGATGTTAAGTGTCTTTGATGAAGGCTTCTACAAACATCTTTTAGAAAAGCCAAGCATGCTTTTTCTTCCGGATCACTCCATCTTGTCTATCTGCTGACCTCTTGTGAGAAACCCAGTCGTCCAAAATACATTCCCTTACAGAAAGCTCATAGCCTCTTCCCAGTATATCATATTTTGCCCACTCAGTTTTATGCTTGAAAACTTTCATTTCTCATTCTTCAGTTCTCTAGAGTTTTTAAAACTTTGTATTAAGGTTAATTTCCTCTAGCATCAAATATAATTTAAGCAATAGATTAAGGTATATTCCATTTTAAGAAGGACAAGAAACACCCTTAAGCTCCTCCACACAGAACACTAAAGCAAGTAACTAAGCTCCAGTGATACAGCCTTATGTTTCTTGACTGTTCCTTTCACACATGGACCATTTAGCAACCTACCACAAAGTCTGGCAGGGCCTGTATGAAGGTGACACATTCACTGTTCTTTTTATGTCTTTGCCAGTTTGCTCCTCAAAAATATTTGTCTTGCAATTTTCAAATTTGACTTTCCAGAGATTATGTTCTCTTCCATGGTCTTGTTTGGATATATTTCCCCCTTGTTCCTTTATTTTCAATATATTCCTTTACTCTGCTGTTTAACCAAGTTTTAAGGGTTCAAACAAAATACTGTTTTCATAGATTTTATTTTTTCTTTGGGTGAAAAAGAATATTCTTTTTTATTGTAGGAAAAAAATGCACAAAGTCTTTAATATCTGGATCAGAGTTGCACTGTGCATTAGAAGCACAAGATAAAAGGCAGTTCCTATCCCTCAGTGATTACAGTTATAATAGTAATAAGGTATTAAAAATTACATAAGGCATCTCTGGCAGGAAAACTGGTCAAAGATTAAATACTACCTGTATTTAGCAAATTATGCAGAAAAAGAAGTTTCATTTATTCAGAGTTTTGGAGCATCAGTAATGGCTTCACCTCCAAAGCAGAGGGCTACACAGCCTGCTGAGTCTGTGACCTTCCAGTTGTACCTGGAAAGTAATCTTACATTCACCAGGAAGCACATAATAAGCAAAACATATACCCGATATCAAGGTCCATTAAACTGAATTAATACAGTATGGTAAGTCTTAGTCCTCATGACTATCCTCAATTTAGCAGTAAAAATACCCTACACGGATCAACAATTTGTATAATCAAAACAAAAATAAAAAGCCTGAAGCCTGATGATTTTTGGTAATTTTTAAAAATCTTCTCAAACCTCATCTCAAATGCTTTGCTGAATGACAGACTTCACAGGAATCCATGTTTATATGGGTTTGCCTTACAGAGACTTCTCTAAAGCAGGGATTGGCAACTCTCATAACCTCTACTGCACATTTCTAATTACTATATTGCAAAAAGCTAAAACACCAAACAGTGTTTGCTTAAGTGGCACGTGTTGTAACCTCAATGGTCAAAGGTTATAGTGATATACAGTATATATAGAACAGTAATTCTTTTGATGGTTACAATAAGCTTTCAGAGGCAGAAAAGCAAGAGCATGACAAATATTTTCATGACACACCAACACATCTATAGTTGAAACAGAACATCCTATGAAATTTGCTTGCCTTCTTAAATGAAGAAGAGATTTAAATGAAGTAGTAAGTGGTTTGAATGAAGTATTACCAACAATCAACTCAGTGGTACCAAACCAAGAGCCTTCTGGCCACATCCTGCCCATCATACAAGTCACACAGATCACAAGCAGCTTTCCCTTGCCTAGATGGGGCATTTCAAGTCACACACCAGGGAAGGCCATCTGCGTACCGAGGAAGACAGCAGCTTGGAACAAACTGCTGCCACTGGAAAAGTCCCACTGCCTCCATCTCTGTGAGTCACAGAAAGGTTTCTGAGGAAGGCCTTGGCTGAGCAGTGGCTCCATCAATTGCTAACCAGTAGCAACACACTGCTACAGAGGAGAAAATGTCAGAGCAGACCGGCACTTAACCTTTGCAACAAAAATGGTAAACCTGACTTGTAAACAGCAGCCAGCTTCCTGCTTCTGGGCACACAGGCAGCAGCTTCAACAGAGGGGCCATAAACAGCCCTCCTGCACCTCTTGAGCATCCTCAAAGCCCGAGCAGTGTGGAGTGAAGTGACTGCTACAGCTGTCAGCATATCATGAGATGGATGGCAGCTCACTAATTGTCTTCTCAGTTACAGAGCAGGTCATTAGGGCAGCTACAGCACCTCCAGTGTCCCAGGCAGGGTGAGATTCAGCCTAACTTCAGCTGTCTGAGAAAACAGACGCTCACCTCTGAGAGCCAGCAGCTCTGAGCTTCCCTCTCACTTACTTTACAGAGAGCAGGGGTACTTCCCAGACCTGTCACCTCCTCCTGAGGGAGGGATTCAGAAGTGCCTATTCCACTTTACTCAAAGGGAGCCCAAGACAACCAGGGTAGACAGATGTCAGACGAATTCCTGCAGAGAACCTAGTTGTGCACAGTAATGCAATCCGTGCACTCTCCTGACAGTGAGGCATTAGGGCACATACAGGGAATGGCAGGATCTTCTACAGGTATTTTCAAAATACCAACTCTCTTCATTTGCCTGCTATCAACAGCTGAAAAATGACACTGCACATGTAATAGCAAAGGAGGAAGTTTTTACTTAAACTTTTCTTTTTTGGGATGGGGGGGAATCTCAAAACTCTACATTTTTATTGATGACAAATGAAGAGCAGAAAGCACCTGAACATAGATCCCTTCAGGGAAGGGACATTTAATGATGAGTTTTCAGCTAAGGATCAAAGGCTTCTAAAAGAGCACACTCTAAATTCAGGGTTTCTAACAATTAGATTATCTAAAGCTCATATTTTTCAATTCCATTACATATTACTCTACACAGCACCATCAGCTTTTGGGTTCCTGAATGAAGGCAGCACTTCTACACTGTCAGAAGAACAGACCTCAAGGGAATGAAAGGACAGAACAGCAGGACTGAGAAGAATGGAAGAAACCAGCTAAAGCATCTTAGCAAATTAACTATTAGGTACTTAATTTCATAATTATCTCCTTGGACTGCTAAAGGGATAAAACACCCTCCAAACTGATCTCACCAGACCTGAAACATGTAAGCAGAATGCCTGAAATAGATGAAGTGAACCCAATTCCTGATGTAACACTGACAATCCGCACTTGATAATATATCTTCTTCACCTGTGACAAACCTGTGTAAATGTTCATTAGCAGGTACTGTTTAGCAGTTTCAACAAATTAACACAGTAATAGCACCAGCTTTCCAATATACACTTCCAGGTTAAGCACTTGCTCAAGCTGAATGCTCAGAGCAGCATGAAACAGACAGCACTCATGCCCTGTTAACCTCAGAGATAAGAAACAAACCCAAAGAGAGTTCAGAGTTCTCATAGTTTAATGAAAGCACAGCAAGAGCGATGCTTGCAAAAGGTCACTAAGAAACAACAGCAGTGCAGTAATGCCAACATAAAATTCTCGACCTTTATTTAATCTTAATCCCATTACTCTTTTTCCCATCATGACAGTAAATCCCACTGAAGCAAAGGGATGCACACCATTTTCTCTCCTGTGACTCTATGTAGAAGAATTCCAAGTACAAATAAATACAGGACACTTCAGAAGAACTCTTACACATATAAATATATATATGCACATAAAAACCACAGAAATTAAATCTGTTACTAGAGGATGAAAAATAACAGAAAGAAAAAAAGGAATAGTCTTACTGAACTGCATTTTTCTTGCTGTTTACATGCAGGATTAAAGATCACTAAGTCAATGCATCTAGCAGATGTTCCGGTATGCAACCTCATACATTGATTTTCTTTTCCAGGATCATCTAACAGAGGCAGGATGCTCCTTTTAAAAGATTCTTTCAGAAAAGCATAGATTTGACTAAAGGAAAGAAAATCAATACACAAAACTCTTCTGTTTTCACATTTATAAATAAATATATAACAGTACTACAATGAAAATTGATGAGTTACTCTCTAATAATGACATTTCTTCACAGAATAAGAATGTATATGGACCCTGTTTATTGCTTAATTAATGTATGTCATTCTTTATTAAGCATGGGTTTGCTCAATTTTAGCTTAAGAGTCTTCTTATTTATTCCCCATAATTTTTCAGAGCTTCAACACTAAAATGAGCAGCTTCACTCTTGCTTTTAAATCAGCATCTCTAAAAAGAAAACAACATACCCACCTCCTTTCCAATGTCTTGTCTCCTCTCCCTCCCCCACACCCTTTTTTTCTTTTTAAAATTCAAGTGATTGAAGACCTCTATGCCCTTCTAGGAGATCAAGTCACAGTCACCAATTAGCAAATGCGTCTTTCTCACAAAACTCAAACCTCAGTAAGCAAACTAAGTAGAAAGGGAAACATCAGAACAAATGTCATGAGTTAGTGTCTTCAACTAATAAAGTTTTTACAGTAGAGTACTCAAGCTGGGAGAAAAAAAACCCCAATGCATCATAAGAGGGATTAAGGAAAACAGTACCGATTGCTCATTATTGATAACATATTCATAACCACAGGCATGTCGTGGTAGCATCAGCTACCAAAGAAACATACTACATGTAAATAGCACTAAATTATACCCTTTTCTGTAGTTCCCACACAAGACATCGGTGTAAGCTTCCTACCATTTTCCCCTCATTAACAATATTCTTCAGAGAACAGCCAGCTGCACAGAAAAATCTCTGAATAACTTGCCAGTACTTACCCAAGTATACCTGAAGCAGAGACTTTGCTTGTTTTCAGAAGAATCTAGAAGCTTCTACAGAAAAAAATGAAGAAAAAAATGGATTTTTTCCTTACCACTGACATCAGAGCTGTCAATCCTGGGCACGCTACCTCAACTGTGATTCACATCGGTCCTCATTTAAGCCTTAGCCTAGAGTAGTGTTAACACAGGCATAAAAATCAGATTACTAACATTTTTATGACATATTTCAAACAGAGAGGTTTTTGAAACTGAAAGCTTTCCATAACTGCAACAAGTTGAAGTTAAGCCCATGCTCCCTCGCAGCTGCTTACACACCAGCACAAGGTCCATCCACAAGACGTGTGGATGCTCAGTGTCTCAGCTTTGAGCTGTAGACACCCCATAGTGCCTCTCCTCCCTGAAATCAAGTACACGATTTGCCTTTGCTGAGGTTACAGTTTCTTCCCTTATTATCACCTAACCCTAAGCATTCAGGACTCCAATGAAGACAGCTACCTTCAGCTTTACGTTCCTTCTACAGCTTCTCAGAAAATGTAGTTTCATACCTATTCCTTCCAACTCTTCCTAAAATAAAGTGGGCTGTTCATACTATCCCTGCCAACATACACTGCTCTGTAGTCCACCCCCTGCCTCCACACCCGTCTGAGGACACAGTTTAAAATCCTCTCCCAAACACATTTGACTACTACTCTCATTCTGCCAGTCAAAAGAAACTACAACACCTTTCATCTCACTGTGTTTTAAAAGATGAGACAAAAATAGTAAGGGAAATCTCCCCCTTTCTCAATAATTTACTGTTCCAAAGTTTAACTTTCCATCCCTACATGCCTGTGCTGTACACAAAAAACCACTCACTCCTCCTGCCTGCAATTTATTCTGCCAGCCATTTTAAAAACCACACACCCTTATGCTACCTGCAAAGTGTTAAGAGCTGATAGTTCCCTATACTTAGCAGGCAATCTGTACAGAAGTTTAAAATATATCCTATTTTCAAAGGCAAAAAAACTTTAGGATCTTTTACATAACACTCAAAACATGACCTTATTCCCCTCCCTTATTTATACTGCATTGAACTTTTTGTCAAGTCGAATAAAACAAAGCTAAATAACAAGAAGATTTTTATAATTACTTTGAAAGCTCTTAAATCTGAAACTAAGCAGTTGTACTTGACCTCATAAGTTCCCTTCCCCTCAAATTTGCTGAAAAAAATCTGCCCTTGGGCATGTAAGGCTCTGACAGTAGGTTCCAGTTATGGCTCTCAATGAGAACCACAGCTTGGTTAAGTAAGAGAAAAGGTGTTTTTGCAGGTAACTACTGCATATTCCTAACCATTTTAGTAACTTAAATCCTGAAACACTGAAGGACAGCATGTTTGTGCTCAGAACAGATCTGGTATTTGCTGATGCTCTAGGTGGCAGCAGGATCTCTTGCTCTCTCCTAACTCTGGCATCCTCCAGAAAAATCTTAAGAGAAAAACAGCAAAGCTACCACTGCTCTAGTGATACAATACACTTGACACTGTTAAATTCCTTTCTACCAAAGAAATGGCAGAAGCCTATAACAGCAGAGTCCCTGCAAAAAGAGTCACAGCAACTTGCTTGCCTGCTCCAGTTTAGCTCCAGATGTGCCCTCAGCCTGGTGCCGTAAATCCCACCATATCAAGAACAAAAAATCCAAGCTTGCTAAGTGTTATGGCTAACATTTTTCGTTGACAAAGGAAGGTCTCAAACAAGGCAAGGCGAGACTGCATCATGTTTTTCCATGGAAGCTAACCAGTAGTGCCATTTGCCTTTACTATACAGTGCAAACCTAGGTAAAAAACCTAGGAACAAATTAACAACAGTACTTGAAACAAGAGCCTTGCCTGCCCACTTAAATGCACTTACTAGACTTAGAAATTGATTAATATTTAGCAATCATTGCAAGAGGGCATTCAAAAGATTGCTAGCTGCAGCATTTACAAGAAATCTGAAAACTGCACAGATTGATGATACATGTCAGCAATTCTCTCTTTGTTTAGTTAATTTTCAAAATCATGAAGTACACATCCAAAACATACTGACAGAAAGATACATACGTGTAAAAAAGAAACATACATGAAAGATATGTCAAAAAGGTTCTTTTTTGAGAGTTGGGGGGTTTTTTTCTTTTTTACACCAGTTTTGTTTTCCTTCGCTAATCTGGAATTCCACCATTACAACTTTAGCTAATAAAATGACTCACCAAGATTGCTTCATTAGGTGAAAGTAGCTTTGAATATAAGTGCAGAAAAACCAAAACTCATCACTGGGTTCCACACTTTGTTCTAAACTCCAGGAGATGTCTTAACTTCACCTAGTCAGTTCTTGAAACATCATAGCGAATATTCACCCTGCAAATCCAGGAACCACACTAGAATAATTGTCAAAGTAAATTAGACATCTGAACTTGTGTTTTCACCCTCGTGACTGGTGCTTCTCTAGAGCCTGAACTGAGTTGAACAGAAGCACTCTGCAGCACAGCTATAGTAGAGGAAAAGATCACAGGTGCTGTGTCCCGCTATAAAAGGCTGGGCCACAACATCCTGCATGTCTGTAAGAGCAGGAACCAGCTGCTGCCTCAAGCGCCTCAAGGTTTATGCATCCACTTCTGCCGTTCTTTTCTCCTCTCCACTTCCACGTATCACAAACCAAGCTGCTCCTTCTTCACACCAATGGGCAAGGAACTGTGCTTGTTTGGACTGTAACTTGTTGGTCTAATAAGAAGGTGTTATCTGTCCACAAACCTTGCCTCGCTGCAAAGATACATTCATTGTAGGATTCTCTGCAAGGGCAGCTGATTGTGGAGCTCCTTATCAGGGCTGATTAGACACAGACTAACTGGGCAGAACAAAGTTCAGGGCACACCTGCACAAGAAAAGGCTTTTGTTTGATAGTGGCAACAGAAAACAGCTCTGCTGATTGTGGAGCCCCATACCACCAAACACTCAGGCTGAAAGTCAGCACTTAGAGGGGAATCCTACACTCTTCCAGAATTTTGTCTCACATGGAGATACAAATAGAAAGATACAGAGTCAGGGCTTGAAAAACCTGCCTACCCACAGCAGGGGAAAAGAGGGGAGGGATGAGTTGGCTGAAGTAATAGACAACAGTAAATATTTTGGAAGAGGAGAGGAGGAGTCGGAGATGCAGCAAAAGCCACATCCTGTGTCTCGAAGAAGAAAGTTGGGAAGAAGGAAGGGCAGGTCTACACACACAAAAGAAGGCTGCTCTCTAAGCCTCAGTAGAAGGAAGAATGGATTCATCTGGGCTAACAGGCAATGGGACAAAGAAAATTACAGGTGTATCATCACAAACAGCCATCTGTACCCACCTTTTCCACCTCAATGAG
>VZTJ01002320.1:1175189-1205053 GCA_013397795.1 Orthonyx spaldingii | reverse complement strand
CCGGGGCCCAGGTGGGGCCGCCCCGGTGCCCAGGTGGGGCCGCCCTGCCCCGCCCCAGCTCCGCGCTGCGGCTGAGGGGCGGCCGAGCGGCGCTCGGGTGCCCGGCGCCTTCTCTTGGGTTATCCCCGGGAGCCGAGCAACGCGCGCCCTCCGGCTCTCCGAGCGGATCCTGTCGTTTTCCCAGATTTTTCCATCCAGGTGTTTGCGTGCGCTGTTTGCCGCTGCGTGCGGCCTCGGAGGAACCGATGGCACCGGCGAAAGGCACAAGCCTGTCCTTCCCATCCAGCTGCGGTCGTGGTTCCCCCCGCGGAGTCCCTTCAGGCCGGGCTGGCCCTGCAGTGGCGGGACCACTTTGTCCTCGGTTTTAAAAGAGGAGAGAAAAATATGATCTTTGTTTCTCCTCATCACTCACATAGTGGTGGTTGAACACCCCTCCCCTAAATGTTTAACACACACCTTGCGTATTTCTTTTGCTCCCACCTTCCTGGTTTTGCTGTTTCTAAACGGTGTCGGGACGCAGCAGTGCTACAGGAGTGCACACAGGTTTGTGGCTTTGGGGCAGCTCCCTCTCTGCTGCCTCAAAACGTTGCCAGAACTGCTGTTAGATTGCCTAGATGTCAATGCAACACTGCACTGACTCATCTTCACTGCCAATCTACCAAAATTTAAATGTAAAATATATTTAATCCTTCCACTTCCCATTCTTACTCCTTTTGTTTTCTTCTTTTTGCCAAGCAATTATATTACCTTTATATTCTTTAACTGAAAGTACAGACCAGAGTCAACATAAGAGGAAGGAGGAGGAAAGCATTTAATTTGGTATTCCATTTAGTTAGTATCTCCTACTAAATCGCTATTTCCTAAGAGCCAATTATTCTCTTGGGGTGCTGGGCAACAATTCTTCCATCTACACATTCAAGTGGTGTTCTCATGTTTGTGTTCACACACCTCAGTAAAAGTTTAGCTACCCAGATTTAGGGTTTCTGGTGCATATAGTAATAATTATTACTAATGTTGCCTTATCAATAAAATACTTAATTTTCATTGTTTATAACTCTGCAAAATTTAAAAAGTGTCCAATGATGTTTTCATTTCATGGTATTTCTCAGACTAACCTTACATCAAGGGGCTCCACTTATTATTCTACCTGTCTAAAGATTAAATTGCACAGTTGTGGTTGTATTACAGAAGAAAAACCCCACCGGTCTTACTGTAGCTGTGCCTCCTAATTTCCAGGGGCTCCTTTGGCAACAAAACCAAAGGAAGGAAGAATCCCCTGTAATATTAATTAATCTTTATCCTCTTAGTGTCTGATGAACACAGAGGAAAGAACAGCTGGTCTCAGTGCAAGATACATGGACTTAGTGATGAGGGAAAGGAAACAGAGAGGATGAACTTCCAGGACTGGGAAATAGGACAGCAGAGAATGCTTGTGGAGCACAAAAAGATGGAGGCTTATGGCCAAAAGCTGGAGAAAGGGGTATGAGGGTGCCTGCAGGGAGGGTATTCAGGCAGCAGCCAGCGGCTGAGAGGAGAGGGATGGGTGGGGGCACTGGAGAATCTGTCCTGAGGAATATGAGCCTACCAGTGCTGGCTCTCAAGTGGTTGTGGAGCCCAAAAGCACAGCATGTCACATGGAGAAAGAAGCATTCTCCTACGACAGTAATTTCCTCTGATAGTGGGTTTACAACATTCAGACTGGGAGTCATGCAATGGGGAAAAAAAAAAAAAGAGAAGATATTTTAAAGAAAACGTGAGAAAACTATACAGAAAGCATTAAAGCTCCAAAGACAAAACCCTCCCCTACAGTATTGTATGTAGTATGTGATATGAACCAGTTTTTAAATTACCTTTGCAGAGTGTTTTTTTCACAAAACTCCTGCCTCATTGAATACAAGGATGTCTTCAATTAAAGTATAGTTCTTCAAAGTTTCTCCTCATTTTCATCATGTAAAGTGAAATCTTTCATGTCATATTCTCTGTACATTCTTCAAACCCTGCCTTGAAGGCAGGTTAATTAATTTCCATGATGACTTTCCTGTGGTAGTCTCATAACTCCTTCAAAACATTTATACATTCAACTTTGTAACAGCCTTCTAAGCTGAAGTAGTACTATTATATTTCACACATAGGGAAGAGCTAACGGAAGGTAATGTGTCTGGAGCTGTCTGTAGTGGTTTGTTAATTCTTTTATTGTGGAGGCTGGCAGGTTGTTTTTAAAGCAGGGAGGAAATAGTGGATTTAATACAGTGTGCATCCACCAGCACCTCAGAAACAAAAGCGTAATTGTTCTTGCTCAGGTTTGACTTTAAATACTTTATAGATCTGTAAGCACTAGATATAGTGGGTTACTTACAATCTACAAAGCTTTGGTGTGCACTTACACCTGGGAGTCAGGAGCTAATTTCAAGCATGTCTGTGTATCCTTCTTTATGACAGATAGAGGAACTCTGGGAATTTTTTTCATATTCAACCTTTAAAAAGGAAGTTATGAAGAGTTTAATTTTGCCCATACTTCACAGAACAAGATTATTTTCTTGACTTTAGCAGCAGAAGGGTTCTTCCCAGCTGTGGTGGGACTGCAGCCAGTGTCTGCATGCTCAGAATTGGAGATGTCACCATGTTCCTCCCTACCTCTCCACAGCCCACCTTCCTTTAATATCCCTTCCTATCAGCAGAAGGAAAGCATCCTAGAGGTTGCACATCACCAGGGGCAATGTGAGGGTCCACTTTTGAGTGATAGGGGAAGGATTACACAACCTGACAGTTCTATAGCCTTTGGTTGCTGAGGGATGGGATTGAAAACTTTCTCCTCACCTCCAGGGTCAGGAGTGTGGATTATCACAGCACTGCCTGCAAGGGTAATGAGACAGCAGGGAGGAGGTGTGAGTTTGCTGGGCATTGTCAGTCTCTTATCTGCAGCTCTCTGGTATGAATTATAAAGCAGTGCAGGAATTTTCCCAACACACAACTTAATCTCTGTAAGGCACATCACATTGAACACTCCAATTGGGAAAGTGTTTAATGCAGACACTTTAGTTATTCTGCTTTCTTCATCCAAAGCCCAGTTTGTCCTGCTATGAATAAAGCTCTGGTAATACTTGTTCTAGATGGCTGTGTTTTAAAGTGTTGATCTTTCTTTTATGGTGTGTTGCACACTGTTAAAATCAACACCACTTTGGGTTCCTTTCGTGGAAAACGCTTTTCCTCTCTCTCCACACATTTTCAGCAGATGCTGTATTTAAACATACATGAGCTACAGTAGGTGGTGGTCAGCCTAAGCCTGTGAAAATCTCAGAGGTAAATCTGCAGAGAAGTGAAATCTTAAAATCAGCTCAGGATGCAGACAGAAAAAAGCTGGAGGGACTGATAATTTTGCCACCTTAACAGACAGTCAAATAACAACTGTCAAAAGTGTAAACTGATTTTGAATATCTTGGCTTCTTTCCTTAGTGTTTTTGAGATGGTGGTATCTATGCAACCAAAGCTATCCCTCCCTAGGAATGCTTCTGAGGGAAAACAGAACAGTCGGTCCTGAGCAAACAAACCAAATTTACAATTTTACAGATCGATGTTGGTCCACAGTTTTTGCTGTATTTTGCCATTTTGAATCAATAGCTGAGAATCTGAATGCCCAGAAAAAGTAAGGCAAGTAGAATGGCTGCCTGGGGTATTTCAGCTGGAGCAATTGACCCAGTGTCATGCAAACGCTCCATGTCAGAGGTGGTAAATCCACTTCTCCTAGGCAGTATTTGTATTCTTTAACTTCAAAATCATCCTTCCTTTTCTGGAACTCCTGGAAGTCCAGTGCCTCACAACATCTGGACAAAATTAAGTGCTCAGACCAAAGTATTTTTACAAGCAGTGCAAATTCATCCGAAGAGAAGTACCTCATCAGGTAAGCTCGTGTTCTCTGAGAAAAACAGAACATGACTCAGAAGTTAGAAAGAGTGTTCTAGCACATGTATCAGAAACTGAAGAAAGGTGGTGGGTATAACTAAATATAGTTGTTCCTGATTGTTGAAATATTAACTCAGCATCTTAAGCATTCCTCTAAAATAGATTGCAAGGGCATGTAGGGCTAAGACATGGCAGAATGGCTTTAAATTGAAGGAGAGCAAGTTTAGATTAGATATTAGGGAGATTTTCTTTACTGTGAGAGTGGTGAGGTACATGAACACATTGCCCAGAGAAGCTGTGGATGCCCCATCCCTGGAAAGGTCCGAGGCCAAGTTGGATGGAGCTGTGAGCAATGTGGTCTAGTGGAAGGTGTCCCTGGTCACCACAGGGGGGTTGGACCAGATGAGCTCTAAAAGGTCCCTTCCAACTCAAACTGTTCTATGATTCTATGAAATGACAGAAACACTGATGGAGTAATTGACTGATAAGAAATCTTCCTCATGAGAGATCAATCTTACATAAAAAACTCATGGGCACTGAGTCAATAAACTGAGGCTCATTGTGATAACAGAAAAAAATCTTTTTTTCCAGTCACTTGAAATCTTTCTATAAAATGTGTTGTTGGTAGCAGTCTTGAAGGTAGACACCAACAGCAAAATGGTGCTGTGTTTCAAAACCACAGTTTTGAAATCAGAACTCATGGCTGTATTTTTGAAGGACTTCTACCTTTTAGTCAAAAATATTTTTATAAAAATTAGTTGAATTTGCCCAGGTGAAATGGCTTCAATTTCTGTTTGTCTCTCACTGTTTAAGAAGCCACAGACATTCACAAGCATTACATTTGTCTTTTTAGGTTCCCTTGGTTGAAGAGCAGGAAAAATGTGCAACTCAGTCTGGAAAAAACTTGAACTACATCTGTCTGCTTTATTTTTGTGTATTTACATGTCTAAGAATTGTCATTCAGTGAGTAATATAAGCCTAATGTTAAACTAATTTTTAGGATGTATCACAATGGATTGCTTTTGTATTTTTTATTTGAAATGGGAAAAGTATATTATTTCTCTTTCATGTGAAAGTAGATGTTTTTCTAACATTGTTAAATCTTAAATTGTTAAATCACACACCCCAGTATCCTATGCCATATGTGATTTTTTTGTACTCCCCAAATGCCTTGAACTAGGGGCATATTTTCACTTCCCTCACACTTTTATCTTTTGAAGTTCAGTCATAGCTATTTGATTTGGAAAAGGCTGGCACTAACAGGGTGGATCTTCACAAAAATAAGTGAAACTACAGCAAGAGAGGAACTCTCTCATCACCTTGTGCTTTGTTCTTTACTGACAGCAGAGGCATTTTAAGTCATGTACAAACATAGGCCTGTATACACACCCTGCTTTGCTGAGCATGGTAATGGGATAAACAGTAGTGGAATGCAGTACAAACCTATTCCACATTGATTTAAACTGATTTAAACTGATTATTTTTTCATCAATATTTCACTAAAGACTGATATATATATATTATTTTTCCAGTTCTCTTGTAAATAAGTCCTTAAATATTTGCCACCAAATACCTGCTATTCTCGTCCAGCTTTGAAACCTTGTGAGCCATGAATTTTAAGAGCTGTGTTATTAATTGCTTTGCAGATTTGTGGGCAGGTATCATTGGGGAATATGAACAAGTAGATTTTAATGAGTTTTGGATTGCTTTGGATTCTGGGATGCAACTAAAGGTTTGTTACTGCAGTATTAGGCAAAGAAAAGGCAAAAGATCTGTCTGCTTTTCATGCTTTAAGAGGATGTGACACAGTCTTAGCCTTTGCTGGGAGAGGCAGGAGAAGATAAGTCTTGCTTTGGAAGGGAAGAATGTCTGCCCTGCAGCCATAGAAACATTTTTCCGTTTCTCTTCACCACCTGCTGAAGTGATTGATATTTGCCTGAAGGATTTGCAGTTATTTGTAGTACTTTTGTTTAACTGCACCAGGATACTTTGCCAGGAAGTGGAGAATTCTTCCCCCAGCAGTACCTCAGCTAAACATACAGAAGATTATGTTATATAGGAGAGAAGCATGGGCAGGAATGTTCCTACCTCAAATTCATAATGAACTGTTCTCAAGTTTATGAAATATCAAATCCCAAGATGTTTCTACTCTGATTGAATGCCTAAAATAGCATTAAACTAATTAAGTTTAGTTATCATTGAATAATAATTATACTGCATCCAATGCCAGTCAGTCAGAAGAGAATTAGTTTTTTATTTTTTTGGTTAAACTAGCATCCCAAGTATGATAAATTCAGTCACTTTGAAGAGAAGGGAAATCATGACAACTCAGGGGATGCAAAACCTCTGCACCATATAGACCAGGTAGTCCAAGAAGTTGTGTGATCTTGTGACTACACAACTTTGTGAGTAGCACTGCATCTGCACAGCCAGACTCTGCCTCACAGTCACAGTGAGACCATTTGCTTGCTCCATGCTCACCACTTCCTAAATGCCTGGTAAGTCCAGTGCCTCAGCCTCTCTGAGCATTATTCATGAGATAACTCTGGGAGAGACATGATAATTCTAGGAGAGAAGTCAGTGTGCTTTAGGTCTGCTTTCATAAGTAATTTTCAGTGATTTTTAAAATCATAAACATTCATGAATTCTTACCTTTTAGGAAACTATGACAGACCCAGATGTAATTTAAGAATGCACTTAATACTTGCCAAGCATAGGGCAGTAGAAGTTAAACTCTGATTGCTTTTATTGAAAGAGAGAGAAAGAACTTTGTAAAAGATGAGAATTTTATTTACCCTTATAATCAATTTTTCATTCTTCCTTAACTTCCACAGACAAGGATTTTGCCATGTGACTTGGCACACTCAGACATAGAGCAAACAATGCTGGTCACAGTGATTCTGTGGCTGCTTCAAAGCATGATAAATCAGGCTATGCAGGGAGATGGTTACAGTCTGAAGGCCTCCTGGTTATTAAAATGAGATCAATCATTTTTAAGCAAGCAGTGTTTGAAAAAGGGTTGAGCTGAATCTGAAATCAATTAGTATAAAATATTATACTGAGCATTTTAACACAAAAGGGGGGGTCTATTGATAAAACTTGTTCATCAAGAATGAAATGGATTTTCAGGCTGAGCTCCACTGACTTCAACATAGCTACAACAAATTTACTCAGTCTGTCTCTGAAGAGAAAAATCAGTTTATAACGTGTAAACATTTGATAAAGAAATCCTAACTAAATATGCTGAAAAGATAAAATGACAACTTCAAGGAATCTCGTGGAGATGCATTTAGATAGTTGCCATGTGTTTCAAACTTGAGCAAACATCAGATATTAATCAAACATTAGCTTACCTTAATTTCACAGGTTAAAGATCACTCCCATGAACAATTAAGGATCCATTTTCTGCCTCCCTGCCAATCTAGTCATGGAACACGCTTCTTCCTCTAGATTTGATTTTTATAGAAATTACAACTGAGCAAATACAGTGTATGCATTTTGTACATGTTTATAAACCTCTGTAACCTCTCATTAAGAGAGACCAAAATAAAAAAAAATTGGTTAATTGCTAGTTATTGCATGACAGATTCTGTGGAAATAATGTCAAGGATGGTTCCAAGTGCATAATTCTGTTTTTGTAGCCACTTAGTGTATTTTCTGGAATCTGGCTCTTCAGCTTTCCCTCTCCCCCCACTGAAAATCAGAACTGATGCAACTATCACAATTAATTGGGAAAAATTATGATGGCTAAAACCAGTGTTTCTATTCAATGAAAATTCTGATGTTTCAGAATTCCTTTTTATTTCAAATCAAAGTAATGGAAATTACTTACTTGTAGTTAAAATTATTTAATGATTCTACACTTTTCTTCCTAGCCATATGACAAAGTTTTCATAGCACTCTTGCATATCTTCTCACTGCAGTGTAGTGGTCTGTCAGCACATTTAGGAATAGGTCTTACAACCTTATATCTCCTTATTTATAGAGAAACTAAAGGTACTTATTTCCTTTTCCAATTGACATGACAGACATCTACACCCCTGTCTAAATCCAACTCCCAGGCTCTCTTGGATACTCCAATACAGTACAGTATTTTTTCTAACTTTTTCTAAATAATCTTTACTTAAACATGACCCCTGTTGTACACACCATCCCTTTCCTTTCTCTGAAGTCATTAATGTATAATGCTGTTTCATCTTTTTTTTCCTCTTCCATCTTTCCTAAATTATGCATGTAATTCCATCCCATTACTCCAGCCACAACTGCTAGTCCTCCACAGGTCTCTGCACTAGCTAGTTTTGTATTCTGAGACAACAGTTTTGAATCCTCTGTTTTGTTGTACCAATCCAATAACTTCATGCTGGCCACCACAAGAGGATAATTTTTAGCCAGCAGTTTCCCACTCCATATATCAGTATTGGCACTTTCACTCCTCTCACCTTTTGATATTCCTTTCTCACTCCATTATCATCATGCAGATTAAATGAACCTTTCCCACCTTTGTTCCCTACTTTAAAATTTAAGCTTTTATCAATCAAATTAGCCTTGATCCCAGTCCAGACCTCAAACTACTCTGTGTATGTGTGTGTATATGTGTGAAGAATGTTTCCCAACGCCAGACCAACCCTAAGCCTTCCTACAGGGTCATCTGTTGGTCTTCACTGTCCAGTTGCATCTTCCTTCTAAATCTTTAAAAAACAAAAGAATTCCATTCCATTTTAATTGATATTTGTATTAATCACATTTAATTGGGTTGTAATTTCAGACATTTTTTCTGTGCCTTCCTGCTAGCCACCAATTCCTTCTGCAGTTGGAGCAATTTTTCCATATTTCATTCATGAATCTTGACCTACTGATATAAAAGTGTGCAAGAGTCAGAAAGGCCATCTCTCCTATGTGGTTTAGATCAGCCAAACTAAAAAAAGGTGTTTTAATGTCTTAAGTAAATCACTACCACTTGACAGACACAAAAACACCCACAGTGTGAGGCACTTGGTGTCAAAACCAGGAAAGCCAAAGCCCAGCTGGAGCTGAGACTGCTGAGGGGCACTGGTTGGAACAAAGCGGATACTGGAGACTGCTAATTGGAAAAGCAAGTTCAAGGAAAATGGGCTTCTGCTGACAGAGGCCCCTTGTGCAACAGGTGATGACAAAAGAGCTGATGAACTCAGTGCCTTTTTTCTGCCTCTGTCTTCACGGCCAAAGCCAGCTCTCAACTCCTGCCTGCACAGGCACAACTGGGGAGGGAATTGGGCAGCCAGCAATGGAGAAGCAAGAGGTTAGAGAAGCTGTATGTATTCAGATGCATTGGGCTGGATGGGAATCACCCCAAGCCTACTGGGAGACCTGGAAGTCCTGACTGTGAGGCCTTAAAAAAAGGCAAGAAGGAAGACTTGGGAATCATAGAATCATAGGATGGTTTGGGTTGGAAGGGGTTGAGGATTGGAGGGTTGCCCTCTGGATGGGCCAGTCAGATACATCGCAGTCAGTGGGAAGATCAGGGAGCACATAATCAGCACAGTCAGCCCAGGAAGGGAAGCCGTGCTTGACCTGCTGAGTGCCTGCTGTGATGAAACGTCTGGCCCTGTGGGCAAGGGCAGAGTGGTGGATACAACACACGTTGTATTTGAATATGGCTTTTGACACCACCTTCCCACCTTTGCTCTCTGGAAATAGCAGAAGCATGGCCTGGACAAACTGCCTGTTTGGATGAATTGGAAGTTAAAAGGGTAGCAATCAATAACTCAATATTTGGTTGGTAATCAGCAAAGCAGCCTGGGCTCAATACTGGCACCCACACCCAGTGCCTTCAGCAGCACCCTGGCTGCAATGCAGAGCTCATTCTCAGCAGGTAACAGTAAGGTCGGGGAGTAGCTGCTACTTCAACCCAGAAGGACCCTGAAAAGCTTAAGAATTAGACAGACACGTCATGATCATTGTAGGAAGTATGGAGTTCTGCCCCTGGAACAGCTGGAATTGCCCCGTGCATGGGTACAGAGTGGGAAGTGGCTGGTGAGGTCACAATCCTGTGGGGTACAGCACACACCAGAGTGAACAGGAACCCACGGCTCTTCTGGAAGGAGGCACTCACTATGGGGCTGAGAGGCATGGCCAGCACATCAAAGGGAATTTGCTGATAATCTCTGCTGGCTACTAGTGAAGCCATGCCTGAAATAGTTTTGGATACTGATGCCAAAAGGATTTTTTGCTATTTCTTTTTATACCTGTTACACAGTTCTGTGTATCCACAAGTATTAGCATGCATACTTGTACTTCTCCAAGTCTGATAACTCAACATAGCTCCAAGGTCCTGTAGAGCTAGGAGACCAAACATCCTACTATCTTGAGGAGCCATGGCTCCCCTCAGTAGAACATGTTCTGTAAACTTATTGGCCCCCCGGGGAGATTAGGTCTATAAGTTGTGTGCGTGAGTGGGGTGGGGGGATACAGCAGAAGAACAGAAGAAAAAGAAGAAGAAGAAAGGATACAGAAGAAGAAGAGGATACAGAAGAATAGAAGAAGAGAAGGAGAAGAAGAGAAAGGGGAAGAGCATGCATGCATGGTGGGCTTCGTGATGTGATGTATCAGAACAGGATCCTATTAAAATACTGAGGTAAATGACCCTTGACCCTCTAACCTCCAACCGTGTCTACTGTTCATTCCTGAAACCAGGAAAAAAGGCATCAATACCTCTGATCAAGGGATACAGGGCAGGATTGGAGCGTATCAGTGGAAAGCTGATAAGAAAGATATTGAGGAGAGGCTGAAGGCACTGGACTTAGTTGGTAGAAAGGAAGCTATGAAGTAACATCACATCAGCCTACAAGTGTTTGAAGGATCATTAGAAAAGTGTCAGAGCTAAACTCTTCTTTTCACTGCCAGCTGGCCTAACAGAGCAATTGCCACAGCTTACAACTTGGGAGGTTCAGGCTGAGCATCAGGAAATAAAATCAGTGAGTAGCCGGGCACTAGAACAGGTTGTCCAGAGGAGTGGAGGAATCTCTGTCACTGAGGCTTTTCAAGACTCAGGCAAAGCCAAGAGTGACATAGTTCAGTGCTGACCTGGTCCAACTTAAATACACCCTTCAGTGGTACCCTTCAACCAACATATTTATGATCTTGCAGCAGGTCTCAGGTCTCAACATCTTATTAATAAAGTCTATTATTAAAATAATCTATTTATTAACTTGATTGGTTTCATGAGTGGAGGTAAAAGATTGTCACCTAGCCTGTTTGGAGAGAGAAGACTCAATATATGGGAAACACCTTGGTGAGTTACCTAACCGGGACAACACCTCTCACCAACCTAGTTTATGGAGTAAGAAAGGTAGCAAGAGACTTCCGCTAAGGCATTCAAGTCACTTCTGCTCCACATCCCTCTTTCCCTCGCCCTGGCATCCATTCACCTTCCCAACTTAGTTGACTTAGGCCTCTGCCACATTAAAATCTGAATACAGACTCAGCTGCTCCTTCCAACATGTCTGAAACAAATAGTAATTAGCCTCTCCAACCTTCTGTTATCAAAGTATCCAACTTCTTTGTTCTGTAGGAAATGATTTGATAGAAATAGACATATTCTGTGGTGAACTATATTGGCTCCGTAACACCTCAGCCCAGTAGATTCCCACACTGATCACACCACCAAGAGAACTCGTTTTTACTTGTTTTTTGGGGATCAGTAACCCGTTTGCCTTCCATTTAGAACTGTGAATCTTTTACCCCCTACTCTCAGAGGGTAGTATAGATCCATACATGCCATGCATCTGAATCCTTTCTTGTATTGTGGATTTGATCTTGGGTCCAGTATTCAAAATTTCAGTGGAGAAATGGTAGGAGATGATGTATCGAAAGGAGAGGAGCAGAGCAGCCATACTTGTAGAAATTACAACTAGAATGTGTCTGATGGAATACACCTAATGCACCCACATGGAAGATAAAATAATGTAACTTTACAGGAGTTTCACAGAGCTGCATTTAGATATTTGTCATACATGTCAAAACTTGAGTAAACATAAGATATTAATCAAACATTAACTTGCAAAGATTAAAGTTCACTGTCACGTACAACTAAGGATGAAGTTTTTGCCTTCCTGCAAATCCTGCAATTCATGGAATGTGCTGCTTCTTCTAGACTTGAATTATGTAAGTTATAATAGCATAAAGCTGGCTGATGTCATTGTGAGGTCACCCTCACTAATCTCTGAAAGGTGACAGAAACCTCATGGGAGGTTCCTGGGGACTGGAAAAATAAGCAAATGTCACAGTTTTCTTCAAGAAGGGCAAAAAGGAGGATCCAAGAACTGACAGGGCAGCCAGCCTCACTTCAGACCCTGGGAAAGTGATGTTGTGAATGATCTCCAAACATATGAAGGAGAAGAAGGTGTTGGGGAGTAGTGAGGATTGATTTACAAAGTGGAAATTATGCCTTCCTATGATGAGATCACCTAAGCGACCTGGTGGAGGAAGGGAGAGCAGTGGGTGTTATCTATGTTGGCTTTCAACACTGTCTCTCATAACATCCTTGCAAAGAAACTGATAAATATGTGCAAAATCAATGGACAGTGCGGTGGATTGAAAACTGACTGAGCCGCTGGACTCAAAGGGTTGTGATCAGTGGCATGAGCTCAAGCTCAAGGTCAGTCACTTGTGTAACCCTGGAGTAAATACTACATAACATCTTCATTAATGGCCTGGGTGATGAGACAGACTGCACCCTTTGCCGATGACACAAAACTGGGAGGAGTAGGTGATACATGAGATGAGTGTGCTGCCATTCAAAGGGACACTGACAGTCTGGAGAAATGAATCAACAGAATCCTTATAAAGTTCAAGAAAGGAAAGTGCCAAGTCTGCACCTGGGGAGAAAAAGTGAAGTACCTGAGGATGGACTGGAACACTGTGTCTGATCTCCTTTTTTCTTTTGTTAAGGTCCAGACACTAGAAATCTCCTTTTACCTGCCCTTGTCTCATGCAGTACCTGATCCAGTAGTTCAGTAAAAGCTGGTGGTTTGAACCACCAGTGACTGTTGTTCCCATTCACCTGTCTGTGACAATGGGTGCTTGGCCATGGAAGGGCTCTTCAACTTCTGACACTTAGAAGATCGAGCTGAAGACTCTTTTTTCTTAAATACTGCAGATAGAAAACCATGACTTTAGGGGTTGCTGACACTAAGGCAGTGACAACTAAATAGGGCTTTTGATTACATCATGGAATAGTTTGAATTAGAAGGGAACTTTAAGATAATCTAGTCCACCCATCCCCCCTCCCCCCAATAAGCTGAGACATCCTCAAGCAGACCAGGTTGCTCAGAACCCTGTCCAACCTGACCTGGAATGTTTCCAGGGATGAAGCATCCACCACATCTCTGGGCAGATTGTTTCAGTGTTTCACCACTTCCATTGTAAAAAACTTCTGCTTTATAACTAGTTTAAACTCTTTTGGTTTAGAACCATTATCCCTTGTCCTATTGCAACAAGCCCTCCAAAAAAGTTCATCCCTATCTTTCTTTTAAGGCCCTTTTTAGTACTAGAAGGCTGCCAGAAAGCTCCCCAGAGCCTTCTCTTCTCCAGGCTGAACAGCCCAAACTGTCTCAACCTTTATTCATTAGGAGATGTGCTTCAGCCCTGGGATTGTAGTTGTGGCCCTCCCAAGGACCGACAGATCCATGTCTTTCCTTTCTTGGGACCTTTCAAGGACCCGAGAGCTGGATGCAGCACTCCAGATGGGGTCTCACAAGAGTAGACTAGAGGGGCAAAGTTCTCTCCCTCACCCTTCTGCCCACACTGCTTTTGGATTCAGCCCAGGACACGGCTGTTTTTCTGAGCTGTGACTGCACATTGCTCATTTGCATCCAGCTTTCCATCCACAAGTGTCCTCAAGTCCTTCTCAGCAGGACCACTCTCGATCTGTTCATCCCCCAGCTTGTGTTGATACTGAGGATTGCTTCAGCCCAGGTGCAGCCCTTTGCATTTGATCTTGTTAAACCTCATAAGATTCCCGTGGGCCACTTCCTGAGCTTGTCCAGGTCCCCTTGGATGCCATCTCATCCTTCAGGTGTGGCAACCACACCACTCAGCTTGGTTTCACCTGCAAACTCTTTGAGGGTGCACTTGACCCCACTATGTCATCGATGTAGATATTAAACAGCACCAGTCCCAGTACGGACCCAGACGGACTGCCCTTGGCATTGTCCTCCTTTTGGGCACTGAGCCACTGAACACAGCCCTCTAGATGTGACCATCCCACCAATTCCTCATCCACCAAACAGTCCACCCATCAAATTCACACAGACTCAGAAAGGGAGTTTAAAATGGGGCTGGGACAGACAGAGTCTCAGAATAACAACAATTAAATTATTCCAGTGGTTGCACTTATTTCCTCAGAACGCACCTCCCTAGAAGAAAGGCTGCGAGCTAATTAAATAAAAGGATGAACAAATGATCTTACAGAATGAACACTCAGACTGATTATAGGATTAAGAAAAATGCTTTGTTTAAACATGAACTTAAAAATAACTGCAGAACCTCACGGCTCAAGGAAGTACACCTTTGGAGGTCCTTCTGGTATGAGAAGTATGTCCTACCCTCTGTACCAGAATTTACTTTCCTCAGCTGGGATTCAGTAGATATAAATGACATCCTTGAAGCTTAGCTCTAAAATTCCCAAACACTGTCAGACCTATTTATCTGTTGTTATGACAGTAACCAGTGCCACAGTCTGTGGTGCAGTTTTCAGCAGAGATACAGGCACTTCCACTTGCGTTGAAGACAAAAGCTAATTTAAACAGAAAATGAGAAAAGAGGACCTCTACATTTTTTAGGCAATACTTCCCAATTGTATTTTTAAATTTCATACAAATCCTCTGCTCAGTCAATCACTTAGTCACCTTCTTTAACAGGGAGGTGAGTCAGGAGTTCTCAGATCCTTGGAGTCAAGTTCTAATCTTGTGATTCAGATGAAGTGCTTCAACAGCGCAGCTGAGGACAAAAAATCATACACCAGATGCCTGGATCAGACTGAAATGAAGAACACTGTTATGCTGACACTGCATCCAAAGCACTGTGTCCATTTTGGGGCTCCCCAACATGACAAAAATGAGCAGCAGATGACTAACAAGATTCCTGAAGGAACTAGAGAACATGATTCTGGGGAGAGACTACATCTGGATTTGCCCAACCTAGAGAAAATGATGAGGGGAAATCTTACTCTTTTCTGCAACAATTGAGGTGGAGGGGAAGAGAGAGCCAGACTCTTCTTGGTTGCACATCACAGATGAGCAAGAGGCAATTGACACAACTCAGGGCACAGCACATTCCAGTAAGAGGCAAGGAAGTTGTTTTCAAACTCTGGAACAGATTTCCCGGAGGGGCTGTGGAGCCTCCAACCTTGAAAATACTAAAAAAGCAGCAGGACACAGCCACGAGGAACCTGCTGTACTGGACCTGCTTTGCACAGAATGTTGGACTTGCAATGCCCAGGGGTCCCTTCCCACCTGTGCAATTCTGTGAGTCAAATAGCTGCTGAGGCAGGATTTCCTCAAAGCCTCCAGAGGCTGTACCAGCTTACAGCAGTATCTGTACCTCCACTGGGCTTCTCACTTGCCAGTGCATTTTTCCTTCAGCTTGACTGGCACTAATGCAAATGGAACAGTGAAGTGACCCAGATTTAAAAAGAGGTTTGGAAAAAAAAAAAAAAAAGTAAAAGAAAAAGAAAAAGAAAGTTTTCTTAAGTAACTAAACAACTAAACTGCCCCGAGATGGTTCAGGCTGCGCTGCCCAAACTGCTGTATAAAACACACTGTGGCAGAGGTTCAAAATGAGTATTGACCAGGGAAGGACCTAAAGATCATTTATCCAAAAATATTGTCTTGCCAGTGGTCACTGTTAAAATTTTTACTATTTCAGAAATCCTTCTGTGAGTTAATAAATGTTAGTTTCATCTTTTTCTCTGTCATTTATACTAATGTAGCACTATTCTGCCAACACCCCCACAGAGAAATAGAGTAATGCAAATACTGACTTGCTAAAGTAGTCAGTACCAACTCTATACTAACAGACATAAAACTAACATCAGTATCAATAAAGGACTAATTCCACAGAAGAATTACAGTGGGGAAATTTGTTGCAAAGATTCCCAAGTTACTGCTCATTCAGTTTAGCCCAACAGAGAATAAGGTTTCTGCAACTTCTGATTTCTTCTTATTGAATAATAAATAGTACAATATAATAATAGTTGCTGAAGAGATCATATGCATGTAGTACTTCAGCTGTGCAAACTAGGTGTATTCATTATTGTTACAGTAAAAAATATTTAAAAATATGTAAACAGGCAGAAGCCCCTAATCTGAATTTAATTGAGAGATCTCCACTGGATCTAATTTTCTCCTCACATACTGTGTTCTTCAGTTTGTTCTGAGGATCAGTGATAACTCCCAAATTATCTTGAAAGTTTAAGTTTCTTGGAATTCTTGTTTGGTGAGTGCCCAGTGGTTTACAACTTGTCCTCTTTAGGCATGCATGCATCAAAACAAATCCCCAAAGCCTGCTCAAGAGTAAATAATATTTTGAAAACCATTAATAAGGAAATGATGTGTTTTAAGGAAGGCTTGGGTATTAAAGAAGGAAACTATTAGGTGTCATACTGTCCTTCCTTCCCCCTGTTATTACTGAAATTGATTTAGATGTCAATCTGCACAAGTAATCAGAAACACTCATGCTGTCTTCTCAATATAAAGTTATTGGCTACTTGGCACTCAAGCTGTTTCCTCTAAATGCCTCCTCATGTCCTAGATAAGACACATCTTCAGTGTTTTTCGATTCTCCAGCATCTGCCTATATAATTATTGATAGGTTAACCCAAACTGCCTAAAACCACACATAATCAGCTACTGGCTATATTATGTTCTCTTTCTTTATAACCATACATTATTTTCTGTATTATCCTATACTAAATATTACAGTTAACCTAGACTTCTGTAGTCCTAAACAGTAAGTTTACATCAGTTTAGTTTAAAACCTTTCATGAAGCCTGAGATCACACTTTCTACATTAGTGGACAAAGCCTACACCTGGCAATATGAGAGCATCAACTCCAACTGTGGAGAGGAGGGGCAGAGAAAGGAGTTGGTGAGGATTAAAGCATAATTTAATACATAGAAGCATGAGTTAATACTGGCTTTTTCCACTTTTCAGCAACTGTTTCATTTAGTCGGTGCCAGGAAAACAATACACCAGTAACAGTATTTGTTCCACTTACAGGTGGCACACTCACCCTTTTAATGAAACAGTCCCTAGGCTGTTGCACATTTCCAACACCTTTGTGAACTGGGTGCCCTGTTTTGGGAAGAGGTTTCTGCTCACTCACCCATACTCTGGTTAACAGCAGCAATCCTGACACATTACTAGGCTGGAAGTGGTATAAGCTGCTATGAAGGGGATACAGCTGACAACCACAGTGAGATACAGGTGCCCATTCCTTCTGACCCAGTCACTCAAGAGGAATACAGTAAGACTGGACAACACACCAATGGGTCTTAGGACATCTTTTAAGATGTTTTCAACCAACAGGGCTGCCAGAATCCGATCTGAAGATCCATCTCTGTATTTTCCATCACACAGTTACTTAGCACTGGCTACTTCTGCCATTTTCAGCAAAGCTTAAGATCTAGCTGCACATAGTTACTTTTTCAAGACCAAAAGGGTCCTTGTGTCAGAGCTGCTGCAAGACTCCCTCTGGTCAGCCACCTGCTGCAACAGCTCATTATTAACATCCCAATGTGTTCCAGAACAACGGGCAAAGCAAGCTGGGATAGTCACTGTCCAGTGGGTGAAAAGGCAGCAAGGTCTTCCACACCCTTCAAGGTCTTGGGCTTCTTAACAAATCTTCATGACTACAGCTTTAACCACTGTAGTTTCTCTATACATCTTCATGAGCAGAGAGGACCTTTCCACTGGGTCAGGCAGCAAAAGACTAAAATTCTTCTCAGAAACCTCGTTAATGCTCCTTTCCCCACCCTCCACGACTGTCTACTACAGTTAGTTTCAAAGTCTTGCAAGTCAGAAGCTGTTTCCTCAAGCCCTGTGCAGCACTTGGCTTTCCTCTCTAAGCACAGAGGCTAAACACAGTTCCTGCAGTGTCCTGTCACAAGGCTGGATCCTCCCTGACAGGCAGCACCACTGATAGTGGAACATATATAAACTACACAGTTCTGGGTGTCCCACGGGGATCCTCCAGTATTTCTGCTGCTTTTGCTGGATTTACTCCAGCAGGCAACAGCAGTATCCATCGTGTGTTGCTGCCAGTGCTGGACGTGCACCTAAGCCCATACCTCAGTCAGCTGCTTCTTCAGGAAAAAGGTGACCTACTTTGAAAACTTTAAAAAAAAAAATCTCGAGTATTTCCATTGCTGGCCATACTTATTTCAGACATGGGAACCTGGGAGTCCCTGAAAGCCAGGACTAGAAACTCTTCCTACCGAGATGCTGAGGCACCCTGCTTGCTCCTGTATGGCAAGGTCTGTTTGGTTTTTTGTTTGTCTGCTCCCTCCAGAGGCCAAACACGCAAAGGCACTTAGCTGATCATCTTCCTCAACTGGGACTAAAATTCATTGATTCAACCATAAAGAAGAGTAGGGCTGATTAAGGAATACCAGTGCTGGTGACCACACAAGAGACTCCTACACCATCACAGTCTAGACACACAATAACAAGCCACCCACTTTTAGAAGAGGGAAAAATGTGTGCCTACAAAAAACAGTGAGAGGACTTCAAAAGAGCATTTACTGCTAAGCAAGTGATGCAGTAAGAGGCCCCAAGTCTCTGTCAGCTTTTGCTGAAGCTTTCTTTCCTTGAGCTGACAGTCTGGATATAAATAAAACTGCTGTGCAAGTGTCCTCTCTACAAACATAAAAAAACCATGAAGAGCAGCTCATAGGTCAGACAACAGTCTCATCTATGGTTTTCTTGAAAGTATTTTTTGTCCCACTAAACTAGTTGCAATTACTAATTGAAGGTACTCAGTTTTCAGTTTGCGTCTTTATTTGGTTGTGATTGCATTTTATAATCACAATGTTGAGCTCTGGCATTAAATCTGATGGGCAAGATAAGAGCACAACCTATAACCTGAATTAATCAATGGGAACTCTGATTTTTGCTTGCTGTGATTAAAAATGTAATGAAGCCAAGGCATCCTCCCTTTTCTCTCTTCTTCTAAAAAAGGAAGGGCAATAGCCTGAGAAGTACATTCTGAAGATTTTTTTGCAACAAAATGAGAAAGCATTGCCAACAGCTCCTGCAGAAAAGCCAGCCATGGGCCTCAAGTTTAAAGGGGCAAGTAAAGCTGCACTCACACTATTACAAAATTATTTCAGATAATACTTCCCTCTTTCCACACATCTACCAAAAAGTTACACTTAAAATTAAGTCTTCTATGAAGCAGTCAACCTGCCTATAAGATACCAGTGTCCACAGTGAAAGCTAGGTTTGAGTCCTCCAGGGAACCATAGGATAACTCAAGTCCCTTGATATTCATATCCAGCAACAGAAATAATTATGGATTAGACTGGAGCTTGTTCAACAGCAGGAACAGTTGACACCCCAATCCACCTGAAAACAGGACTTACCTTATGGCCATAGGGCCTCAGGGAGCAGCAGTCCCAGCATTATTTCACACACAGAGATGCCACCAGTCCTACCAGTTTATCATGAAGAGCCTGGTGGGAGTGTGGCCAGATACCACACGGAGCAACCTGCCAGCCTTGGTCATCAGCTCACTGCCACTCATGGGCATCACCCAGAGGACAGAACACCCCTGTGCCAGCCCAACCTCTACCAGGTTCCATCTGTGCACTAATTTAAGTGTGTGTGTGTATAATACAGTACCACATAGATGAGGCTTATAGCATGTATCACATACCTGTTTGGCATCAGCACACAGTACCACAGACGTGTGCTGGCACATGCAGAGCACAGCCATGACACAACCTACCAGCAGGAACAAATCAATGGCACAGAGCTCAGCAGCCGTGAGTTACCAGCTCCTTCTCTTGCAGAAGGGGAGGTTGGTTCTCATATGCTTTTTTTCAGTTGCTGTGTCTGCACTGTATCTGCTAAGGATTAGGTGGAAAAGCATTAGGGTTATCTGAGCAAATGCACAGCTGCCCCTATTGTAAGGTGAAGAGACAAGATTTGGAACAACGGACAAAAATAATTTTTCTAAATGTTAATCACAGAGAAAACCTCAAAATGGAAAACAGAGAACACAAACTTTATATTTTAGCTGTGGGAGATTAATTTTTGAATTTCTGCTTTCAATTTTGCATTCTAGGTAAAAAGCCAGCAGCAGTTCCCACAGTTAAATACGAACTATTAAAAATTTATCTAGGAAATTCTTTTACAGATGGAGCACCTTTCATAGCTTTAGAGTCAGCAACCTTGCAATCCTCTAGCAGGCAGCTGCTGTTCTACCACTGTTCTCTGCAGGAAGACATGGGAAAGACAGCTTCTTGTGCAAGTTGTTTGTCCACTCCAAAGAAAAAATAGGCAAGAGGGATGGTATGAAGTTGCCTAGATTGGACTGTGAAAGGAGCTTCAGCAGAGGACAGAGAAACAAGGTGACCAAGGGTACTCAAGAAAATAATACAGCCCAACATATGAGTAGAAACCTAATAGTGTTAAGGTGGTGCACTAGTAAGAAATTAATAGCTAAGTAAGAAATTTCCTTAAAATCTGCAATGTTTAGGTTGAGCCAGACATGAAACTGGAAGCAATAAAGACTGGAAGGAACCTCAGAGCAAACCACAACCAACTCTGACAGGAACAGTTTCATTTTTGACCCACAGCTGAAGCCTGTGTTACACTGGAGAACTGCAGGTTCCCTACAGCAGCACTGTGTATGTGTTTCCCCTTACCACTGACCATGTATTTATACTTCACATACAGAAGATGTGTTTTGGCAAGCACAGTTCCCATAATACCTGAATCTTCAGTACACATTCCCTGCAATTTAATCACTAACCTTCCTGCTAGTACAACTGAAAGGACAGACACCTTCTGCACTTGGATCTCAAGAACTTGGAGAGCTTTTAACCATTTCCAGAGCTGCTTACAGCCTGCTGAATATAATGAGGAAACCAATGAGGTTGGCAGTGGTTTATAAGCCTTGTTCTGAAACATTACACCATTTCTGTTCCTCCACAATTGAACCTTACAGGCATACAAAGACAGTAAATTTATACATTTAAGATCAGTGCAGTAAGAATGCTGTACTGGTAGTATCTTTTCCCTCAATACCTAGAAGTTTTTACAACAAATAGTTAAAATGCACAAAATATTTGGCAAAATGACTTAATACTAAGAAAATGTTAGTCCTAGAGTAGGGTACCTGATCCATGTAAAGAAAATAGACATTATAATGAAAGTAAAAAGTAAAAGAAAAGACATTTTTACAAAAGCTCTGGATGTTTAAATCTCCTTAAAAAACATGTAAAGCAAAGAGGCCACTCCGTATTTAAAGCCATTTTGTTTTTATCTATTGGGGTAGTCACTTTACATCATACCAAAAAGACTGTAGAAGGAATACAAGTGTCAAGAATCAGATCTTTATGGCACATAAGGAATTTTTCCATTAACCTGCTTTCAGAGTTGTTAAATACATTATTGAAGACAAAGACACTAAGGCTACCACAAAATAATATTTGCATGATGACGTTAGTCTTTATTCAGTTTCTCAACTGACTCTTCCAGTCTGAAGGTGGACAAGAATCTTTCCAGTAGTTTGCTTCACTGATTTATTCTGGATGAAAAGATTCTTTCTACTTTTGACACAAATTTATTTTCTTATTTATATTGTTACTCAAAGTTCACATAAGCTTTTATGTTGCACCTCACAATGTATGGAATTTCAGATTAAAATAAAACTCTACTCTTAACATAACCTTTTATATAATCTAAAAATAGTCTACATGTTTAACATATCAATAATGTTAAGCATTTACTTTGGGGAAAACCTATTTTATGCATTTTTGAGTACAAACCCAGCTGTGAAGGTTTTGCATTTGTGTCTCCCTGTTCAGCCGGGTGCCACCCAGTGTTCGTCGTCTGCAACTGCAGCTCGGCCACTGCACCAACCGCAGTTTCCAAAAAATCGCAAATTTTGAGATGCTGCTCACTTTTCATATTTACTCCTCTCCCACCCCTCCCTCCACTGTGAAAAATTTACGTCTTTGAAATAATGAGTGTTTTTAATTATCAAAATCAGTATAAAAATAGCAGCATGCTACTAGACACGAAAAGCAGATTGATCATGCATTGTGAGTTTAAATGCAGATTTCTGCCTTCCTCTTATATTATCAAAATCTTTTTTAAAGTTAACATCAAGGCAAGGGGTATAAGGACAGACACTGCATAGTATGATTTGATACTAATCTGAACTGGGTTATTTGCCTTTAATCAAAATCCGTGATAATTACAGGGTAAACAATTTTTATTTCAAAATATAAGTTTAACTGGAATTGTAGTGATGAAAGCAGAAGAGGGAAAAATGCAGTCTTTTACAGGCCATGTCACTGTATCTCACTTACATCCAGAGATAAAAGCTCTAATTGGTGAAGAGACAAAATATTTGTGGCATGTCATTGAACCTTTGTGATAATCCAGCATTATCCATTTCTAAAGAAATATAAATACTTTAAAACAAACATTGAAAATAAATCCTTTTGATGTAACAAACTACACTCTTTACCGAGAATTTTCAGTCTTCTTAAAAGTAAAAGGGACTTCACCCAAAAAATAATCGAAGTATCAATGTAGAACAATCCTTGGAGGAAAAAAGTCGGAATGTAAACCTCTGTTCCAAATTAGATCTGAAAACAAAAACACCACACCATGTATTTCATCCAGGTGCATTTTTCATCAAGCAACTCTTTTTTAAAGTTACTTTTACAGTTCAACAGCAAACTCCCCGAACTCAGCACAGGCCTGGTGTTGCCTCAGCTCATACCCTGTTTTCTTAACACGTGAACCATTTACTCCCTGCTTTTGTCCTCACCAGCCCCGTGACAACACTATGGTCACGCAGGTGAGCAACCCTGCATAACCACAGTACCTGCAATACAATTATACATCAATAGAAGAGACATAAATTAGCCCATGATTCTCAAAAACGAAAATAAAAAGTTTGAGAGCCACTTCCGTATAGTAGTGACTTTCAAATCATTCTTCTGATACAAAAAACAAAGGAAAGGCTCCACCAAGTTGTTCCTGTTAACAATGATTTTGGAAGCTGCACTTCATTCCAGATGTAACAGTGATCCTCAGAGAGGATACTCACATCTTTTCTTTATGTCTTTTACTTTCTTAAAACATAATATTAATATTTTATTGAAGAGCTGACAAAAGCTTAAAAACAATCGTATCTGCTCACTTAACCCCACACACAGATCCATTAGCTTGCAAATTTGTCCCACAGCTACTTATCTCTTTGATGTCTTACAATAGCCTCATTATTAAAAGCATGCAGTACTATAAGTTTTTCTAACTTCAATGAGCTAAATCTTCAGTAAGCTCAACCACTGACAGGCCCAAAGTGAAATTTTCTGAAGTCTGAAGAAAAATTCCTCAACATTTTGATATTTTAAAAATACTCGATCTAATGAATCATACATTGAGAACCTCAAAAAAAAGTCAGAATAATGTAAGCATTTTAAAAGAATTAGTCATATTATCAACTCAGAGAGAGAGGACTAAAAAGATGAAGAATTAAACCATAATAGTTTACTTAGAAGTCTATCCAATTAACTCACTGGCTCAGTAAGTTACTACTTATCCTCTCAGCCAGCTGACCCTGCATACGTTCATCTCTCTGCTGTAAATTAAAGTACATCAACTTAGAAAACATTGCACAGCAGATTCCACTTCTGCAATTTATCATAAAATTTGACTTGTAACAATTTTACTACTATAATTTCAGGGTGTGCATGACCAATTACTACAGTTTAGTAGTAAGCAGTAACGCAAGTGATTGTGACAGTCAAGATTATGGTTAACTTAGAAAAACTACTACGATGCAGCTTTTTGTAGTTTTTTTGTGTAAAGAAAAATGGAGACTTAAAGCCTTTGTTTTTTAAAAAACAAATCCCTCAATTATTTCTGCAGTTCTGACTAGACAGTGAGGCTGTTAAACCTACAGAGGAACTGGGGGGTCAAACAACTGATTTTCTTTTAGGCACCTTCAGACTGCTCTCCGGGTGTGTTTTAGCAGCCTGACACCAAGTGTACCACGTGCTCAGAGGTCAGCTCAGGAATGGCTGTGGGACAGGAGAGAGGACACAAAGCTGGCACATGCAGGCACCACACCACTTCCTGAGGCAGTCCCTGAGGAGCAAAGCTGTCCTGAACACCAAAGTGTTCCTTGCTGGAGAACTAACAACTGCAGCTTATTGCCAAAGATGACAGCTTCAAGCATGTGATAGAAACACACATTTACTACTTACATCATCAATATCTTCATCATCATCTCCAATATCATCAAACTGGATTTCATCATCATCTCCAGGGCCAAATGTGTCTGTTTCATTGATTTTAGCTATGAAGGAAGTTAAGGAGAAGTTAAGGAGTGCACTCACACCATGCCAAGACAGACTGAGAATTCTTGTCCAACATGAACTTCCAATTTGAAGTGAAAAGATTCTTACCATGTTCTGGAAGCTCCCCGTATGCTTTCAGGCTTCTGGCTTCATCTGCATTGTATTTTAGAATAACATCAGCCTTGTTATCCTAAATAAGAATTTATTAGAATGTATTAGCCATCTATGAAGGAAAAATAAAACTATCAGCCTCAGCAGACTGTATTATTTAAAACAACTATATTATTTACAGAGGATTAACACCCACAGAATTTATAGAAGAACATCTTGTTCTTCTTTCCCCTCCAGTTCCTTTAAATGTGAAACAAACACATTGGAATATTTTCATTTCTTCTGGGTGATAACCCTATTATCTCCAGTTACAAGTAATTTACAGATTCATAAAATGGTTTGGATTGGAAGGGACCTTAAAGATCATCTACTTCCAACCCCCCTGCCACAGTGAGGGACACCTTCCACTAGAACAGAGTGGTCAATGCCCCATCCAGTCTGGCATTGAACACTGCCAGGGATGGGGCATCCACAATTTCCCTGGGCAACAAGACAAAGAGAATTTGAGACAAATCACAAACACTGAGAATTCAATAACTTGACAAGTTCAGTTTCATGCCTTTGAAATTAACCTTTCTTCAGACAACAGACATGGTGAGGTGTTTGGTGGTCAATCAGGAAGTGTCAAAACCAAAAAATTCCTAGTTTTAAGTACTTTAATATATACAGTAAATGACAGTATCTTAGTTTTATAACCCTAATGCACATTTCAGAAGCAGAATCTATCTTCAACAACTGATGACACACCACTAACATTCATGAAAGGCATTCACCTAATAAAAACCTGACAACTGCTTCCCATTACTGCTTACATTACATAAAGTTACTCTACTCTGTTTTTGGAAATTTAAGTACAAACTAACTACTGATTAATTTGCCTCTTAAGGTAAAAGCCTAAACTTCAAGGTTCCAAAATTCTGATTGCCTACAATTCTAATTACCACAATAAAATGTATGGTACTTGACTCAACCTCCCTTTATACCACAGGATCCAAGCACCAAACAGCAACATCTGGAAAAAAAAGGTCAAGCTTGATGACAATGAGCACCTTCACTCACAAAGTCTCAGGGTGCAATTTAGAACAAGTTGAACCAGAATTTGTCTACTCATTACAATCTTCCTGTAGCACAAGGAAACCAAAAATCATGATTTAGCATAACTAAATACAAATGCAAAGTTAGACAGGAATTTCCTCACAATACCTGCTGCAATTTAACAGTAAATAAAGCTACTTGTAAGATACTCCTTATAGTGGCATATTATACTGAATTTTTACCTGGTAGTCTCTTAGGCCAATCAATATAATATCAGATGTATTTATCCAGACCTGAAGGAGAAAATATATGTTACAGAAATTCAACTTCTGTTGTATAACACAAGAACCAAACAGTACATTTAGATTTGTGGAGAGACATGAAACATTTCACTACAGCCACCACCTTCATTTTCTAACCACTAAGCTAGAAATACACAATTCAGTACTTTAGCAGCAAATCCAAGGTCATAAATACTCACAGCTACAATATTTTTACATGTCATGGAGCTATTACAGGGCAAATCAAACTTCTTTGAAGAGTTTCTAGCCAACAGGGTGGTTATTAAGCCTTAACTTCCGAGAAAACAGAAAAAAATGCATCAAGGCACCACTGGTGAACTCTGTGAACTGAGCTCCTCAAGGGCAAAAATTAAAGAGAAACCTGATGAAGGGGGTGATAGACAAGAACAATGAAGAGCATAATAAAATGAACAGAGCTGTTTCTAGAAACTATGTTAACCAAAAATCTGCAAAACAGGATATGCTTTTAAATTCACAGGGTGGTTCTATCCCACATCCACTTGTTTTTTGGGGAGACTGAACTCCTTTCAGTTGGAATTTCCTTTCTTTAAGACATGAGGAATAGATAAGTGATGCTTTTTGTAGCAAGAAATTAATTCTGCAGCACTTAGTGTTCATTTATGCACATTCTCCACTACCTTCAACAGGTTCTTGCAGGCAGCTATAGCACTGATCCCAAGACACGGGCATTCATTATTCTCCAAAAAATGGAGCAACCCAGAATGAAGACAGTGAATGTCTGTTTTCATTGGGAACAGACTGTCTGAGGGACCTCTCCTGCCCAGACACCAGCAGAGGACAGGATGATCTAACAACTGACAAGGTTCAGAGGGGACACCATCTGAAGACGGAAAAGTTAAGAATGCAAACACATACACCTGACATCCCTGAAGGTACAAATTCTTGCAGATTAGCTTTCAACAGAAATATTTTGGGAACTGATAAAGTAGACAATGAAATGATGGCATTGGAGGCCTATTTTCTAAATAGTCATCAAGTTCCCCATCTGCAATTAGGGAGATTTGTATTATTTTATATACATATAATTTTCTAGAACATGAAAATCTGGTTTTTCATAAGCAGCCAGGAAACCTTCCCCTGAAATACACACAAGGAAAAGCAGCCCTTCAACTGTGAGTGTCACCCAAAAGCCAAAGACTGCCTATTCTTGTACCAGCAATGGAAACAGAAGGACAGACTAGTTTACTATCAAAAAAAGTAGTTTAAGACATCAAGTGCAGTAGGAATATTCATTTTTATAACAAGCTACATATGTAAATTTTTGTAATTCCATATCATGCATAATGTCACTTTTCCTATTGCAATGCTTCAGAATTACCTTTTTTCTTAGCTTCCCTCTAATATGACATAACCTCTTCACACCATCAAAGCATAATGCTTCCAGTCTTCCATTGCCTAACATCTTGATCACCTGGGCATATTCTGAAAGAGATGGCAACATAAAGAAACACAGAATCATTTAGGCTGGAAAAGATCTCTAGGATCTACAAGTCCAACTATTAAGCCAGCACAGTTAAATCCATCACTAAGCCATGTCCCAAAGTGGCACAGAGCAAAACTTCTGAACAAATCCAGCTTCAAGACACAACCAATAACTTTTCCACTGTAACCCAAATCTGCTGTAACATTTTATCAAACATGAACTGCTCAGAGGAGCTTCGAGCACCCACACAGGCTGCTGAATGTATCACAATTTTGTATCACTGTTGATGTTAACTGCTCCTTCTTGGTTGTATGCACCCTTTTGTTCCCTCCGAAATGCTTACTACAGAAAATCTCAGAGCTATTGAGTCACACTCAGAGGCTGAAAGTTTATGACAGCATCACAGTACCTCTCCTAAAGGACAACATCTCAGTGCTGCCACTGAGGGAGGAGAAAGCTGCAGGTCCTGTATAACCACCCTCAGAGACTCTGAATCCCTCCTGCAGAGGCTCTGTGGAGAACACCCCACTGTCCTCGAAAGGACATCACCTGGGTTTGTCAGACACCGTCTGAGAGGCAACCAGCAGACTTCAGCTGCAGTCTATGAAGCACCTCTCCAACACCCACCCTCAATCTTTTCACCTGGTATTTCATCTTCTCCCTCACCAAGCTGCAGAAATCACATACTAGAGAACTTCACACAAGTTAGAGAATCCAATGAACCACGAGACTGTTCATAACTGAGAATAACGTTTCATTTAGTAGATTTTGCCTGGGAGATGTAAAGTATCTTAAATTTCAGCTGTGCATAAAAATAAAACTCCTTTGCTGCTTACAACCAACACAGAACACCGGGAATTAGTTCAATGGCACTTCTTCTACAGTGATTTAAGTCAGTACCTCTCCCACATTTCTAACAAACCAACTGATTAATTGGTTCCTAGGAAAGCACTTGCATTAAGGGAGCAACCAGCAGAGCGTGACACACAAGACAGAGCAAGCTGAAAGGGAGGTGAGCTCACTGTCACCAAAGGCAGGGCAGATGGGAATCCCAGTCATCATTCCTGGCTGAACACTCTTGTGCCTTCCTTCACTTGTCAACATCCCACCTACTGCTCCTGTTTTAACAACTGTCAGACTTCCAGCCCAGGGGCCAACTGAACCAAACCATCGGGGGACGGAACAGTCAGACGAGCTCCTCTGGCACGTCAGGGAGTTCGGGGAGCTCAGCGAAGGATCCAAGGGATGTCAGAGCCAGAATAAAACAGAAAGTGGGACTGTGCATCCCAGGGACAATTACTGCCAAGACTGAACCACATCAGCTAAGCCAGCTGCTCACAGACCCTCACACAGAGCTATCAAGGGGTTTCTAGGGAATGTTTAAGTCCTGTTTTTCACAGAGCATTGCAGCAAGGTCAGGAGAGGGAAACTTCATTCTTAAGTGGTGAAGCTATTGAAAATTTCCCTTTTTCTACTGTCTTTCTCTTACACTCAATGTGTTGTTTGGAATTCCAATACGACCACAGTAAGAATACCTCTCTCTATTCTGCCACTTACAGTATGTGACTGAAAACAATGACATTGCCATACTATAGTTAAAAACTCACCTTGCCCATCTTCTTTGAACACCAGTTCTCTTTTTTCTGATTCATTCTCATTCTTACCTCGTCGCCTGTTTTTACCTCCTTTGCCTAAATTAAAAGTAGGAGAAGTAAAAAGCATGTGTTACTGTCTCAAAATACAGTGAGTGAAAAAATCAGAGATTTTTATGCTTGTACTCTATATGTCTATTTTAAGTATCCTACTCAGATCTAGATTTTTTGCTCATTTTTAAGTCTAAATTTTTAGCTGAGTAGTAACGAAGTAATTAAACACTAGAGTCTCCACTGTTTAAGGTGTCCTGGTTGCTTTGGAGTGACAGCAGCCTTCAAAAAGGATTTCACAAGATGGCCATTTTCAGTTTCTGTGATCCCTGCTACCAAATACCTCATAAATAATGGTGCACGTAATCATCAAGAGCAGATGAATAACTTCCGTTACTGTGGTGCTGAAATCCCTGAAATACTCAGGGGGAAGCTTACGCTCCAAGTGAAGCTGCCCTTTTTAAAAGACACACACGTGGCAACAGGATTAGATGCTCTTCACGAAGAGCATAAGAGCAGGTCATACTTGCCCCGCTGTTAAAATCTGCTGCTCCCTTCCCCTCACGGCTTTTGCGTTTCCTTTCCCGGCTGAGCACGAAGGGAAGCAGCAGCAGCAGCGCTGCTCAGCAGGGCTCGGAGGGGCCCGGCCGCCTCCTCGGCAGGGCCGCTCCTGACAAGCGAGCCCCGGGCAGGGCCTCCCGCTCCCGGCCGGGCCCCAGAGGCCTCCGACCCGCGCCCGGCAGGGAGAACCGGCCCGGGGGCCCGTCGGGGCGGCAGGGCCCCTCCGCCCGCGGGCTGCGGGCTCGGACGGCGCCCACGTGAGGGGCCCCCGGGCCTGCCCTGCGCG